>JANHOA010024354.1:23908-42302 GCA_027559835.1 Ispidina lecontei | reverse complement strand
ATTCATTCCTTTACGAATCATTTCCTCACTGTTTATAATGCCTGAAAACAAGTAATTAAAACCTGCTTCTTTACAGAAATGGAGCTGAATGAATTTTAGGTTTGGAAGAGGAAGGGTGTTGCTTTGTTTTGTTTTTAATAAGAAACAGAATCGAAGCCATTGTTCTGAAGGGAAAAAAAAAAAGGATTTTGGAAGGATGACAACTCTAAATAAAAGTTAACTGTAACAACAGCTAACTTTGCTCACAGGCATTTTCCTGGTGGTTCTAAAAACACTGACTTCATTACTAAACAAGGTGTGTTAACAGCACTGCTGATGGCAACGCTTCAACAGCCCTTTGTAAAGTTAAATCCTTTTTAAACTGCATCAAAACCATAAACAGATAAGAGAAGGTGCAACCTTGCAATCAGCACTGATACAAAAGTTCTGAATCTTCCCATTTTGCTTTGGTGTCCATTTTACACTGGCTTAACTCCAGCAATTTCATTAGCAGTGCAGAGAGAATCAAGCCCACAAGCTACAATGAGATTGTTTTGGTGAATGAGGATTGCAGGACTGGGGAAAGATCTATTGTGAAACTACAACCAAGATACAAACAACAGCAAGCACTTTTTTGTTTGGTTGGTTTGGGGTTTTTTTTGTGTGTGGAGGTTTTTTTTGTTGTTGTTTGATTTTTTGTTATTATTTATTTTATATTTAATGGCTGCTTGCCATTTGTTCTCATTTCCAATGAAATTAGCTTGGTAAGAGATATTTCCTAAACAGGGCCCTCCCCCATCTCTTTCTAAAGCTTTGATTTCTTTGCCATTAATCTTCAGTCTGCTTCCTTCTAAAGAGGCAGTAATTGAAAGCCCATTTTGTGCTAGATTTAATTACTTTTTTCCTTGATGCAAATGATTCCCTTAAAGCAAAAAGAAGTGCAACAATAATTTAGGGCTTTCTTCCACACTGAAACAAATCTTGCTCACTTTTGTTGAGGGGGATTTGCTATCAAATTTACCCCTCTGTGCTCTTCCACTACTCAAAAGAAATAAAGTCCACAGGTAGGCACGAAAGGACGTGGCTTATTGAGAATGCCAGATGTCCTTTTTGGTTAAAGGATCTGTGCTGTACAACATACCATTTCCAGAGAGAGTTACCAATGTGTAGAGGACTCCATTGACTACTGACTGTGAAAACTCTGCTTCTATGGGGAATTAGAGGCATGAAACTGTTGAGGCTGCATTAGTTCACTACTAAAAGTATAAGGAATTTGAAAAATAAAACTGAAATACTGCTGTTGAAGACCACTTAGTTGATATTTATTTCCAAATGTATTTTTGGAAGGGGAGGTCACCCAGTGGATACACAAATCAAAGCAAACAACCATAAAGGTGACATGTTCTATCCTAAAGGTATTTGCTGTCATTTTACATGTTCTCCCAGCATAAGGGGAAAGTTCATTCTTTCTTTTATTAAGTGAAAGCAGGTGCTTGTCAGGAATTTAATGGCTGTGGGAAACCTGAGAGCAACTGAAGAAACTTTTGTGTCTGTACCCAGAAGCCTGATGAATGTTCCCATTCCAACAGCTTTTGCTCTTTGTAGTTCTACAGATCTGATCTAGTTGTGTCTCTCTTGTTCCAGCCACAGCTCTGAAATTCACCCACTGCCTCCTTCATTTTGTACTGTCAGATAAAACCACGGCCTATGCATTGGGGCCAAACACAAAATATTTATTTGCAATAAACACAAAGTATCTGTTTGAAAAATACTTGCCCCCTACTGCTGTCTTAACTATGGTATAAACCCTTCTTGCACCACAAATGAAACAAGCATCTTAAAACAAAAATTTTGGAGATACTGAATGGAAAACAGGTAGAATCATCAAAAAGTTTGCAGGATTTTAGGAACCAAACACCTGCATTTCCATGCTTACTTTTGTGCTTTTCTCTATCTGGGCTAATTTTGGTCATGCTCTATTAATTCAACAATATTTGCTTGCTTTGTCTAAATCAATTGCTCCAGCATCTATGGGATGAACAGCTGCTGTATTTTATGGCTTGAGAACTCCACAAATTCTTATAATCCATACTGAGCATTGCTTTGGTGAATTTCTGCTTCTTTTCTGGCTTCAGTCCCACTGCCTAACTGGTTAAAACTCAATATACATAATCTGTTAAAGCATAAAACAAATAATCTGCTAAGAGAGCACAGGAATGAACTTGGACTGCTTAATCTACTGAAGTACATCTGTTTTCTTTGTTCTGTATCTGATCCAGTAAAATAAAATAAAAAAAAAAGCAGCTAAGAGTGCAGGCTCAGACTAACATCAGAGTGGATAAACTGAACACAAAAAGGGATTACTCTGAAGATAAACTCCTTTTCAGGTAAAAGCTATTGGATTTGTTAGCTTCTAGGATACCATCATGGACTGCAGAAACAGCAGAGTCTGCTAAGAACCAGCCCTTCCTCCTCTCTGGAACCATCCTGATTTATCTTTTCTGCAGCACAGGCTTCTTCGCAGCAGGGAATCTGCTTTTAAATTATGTTTGAAAACTATCACATAATTAGTAAAAATAGCAGTCACTTTATTAGCCACTGCAGCATTTCCTGCATGATGTCACTCTTCAGGAGAGAACCTGGGAGCCTTGCTGGTTTGGCTTAGCTCCAGAAGCCAAGAAGGAGCCTTACCTTTGCTGGATGCGTGGGTCTGTTTGCACCAAGGGTAGGATGGCTTCCAGGACTTTACTTGCTGAGCCTGGCAGCATCTCTAACACTTTGTTATCTATTGCCATTTTGTCCACAATAGTCTTAAAGTAGCGCAGTGCACTGACAACCTCCTTCTCCTTCTCCTCCAGCCAGGACACATTCTGAAGAGGAAAAAGGGAGAGAGATGTTAAAACCCTTAAGGGTAAGGTTACTTTAATTTACTTGAAGTACAGTGAGACTGAATGTGGTACATTCCATGAGGACTGGAGAAAACCCCTTCTGCCATTAACACTTCTAAACTGAATTATTACTCTTTTAAAAGAACAGTCAGTTCAAAATTGCACCCAGACTTTAACTTTCTGAATTACTTGCATTCCAAACTGAAAGCTGATCTTGATCAGATATTAAGACTGCTGATGATGTGAAGAGCACTGCTTTGAAGTCAACCTGGGGGGGTGAAGGCAAAAAAAATATACCAAGTAATGATAATCTAAGAAAGGAAACAACTACTGGTTAAGATAGAGTTGCCCTTCTGATGTTATCTAAATCCTTTTACCTTGAGCACATCTCACTGTCAAAAGGCCTTTCCAATCAGTGGATCATCCCAAGGGAAAAACAAATCACAATCAGAAAAACTGCCAAACTGCAGAATGATCCAAACAAGATGCCTCCATTTTTGCACCTGTCCCTGATTGTTTCAATAGCATATGTGAATTATTCTGACTAATTCTGCTGACTTCAACACGCCTGTGCATATGAAAGTGGGCTGCAGTCTTGTCTCTCCATTCACAGATAAGAAACTCCTTTCTGCTCAGACTCCAGTCTAAGCCATTTCGTGATGCTGCTGCAGCAAAGGAACTCACACACTTTCCATGGGGATGGACTGTGAAATTCAAGGTCTGGCCTCAGAGAATGAATGTTGCAGAAGGGAACAATTCCCTGAAATAGAGCTGAGTTGTGGTCACCAACTTCCGTGCCACCACCAACACCAGAGGAGGAAACTCAGGAGTGATTCATGATATCTTAATGGCACTCTGGACAGGGATATTATTAAGAAGTTTACCAGAGTATGCCTGGAGGACTTTTAATGCCACAAGTCATTCCTAAGTGAGATTTAAATTAACTACTGAACACTGCAAGAAAAGGAGCAGAGAGCTTAGCAGAGTCAGGCTTCATCCACTATCTCCTGAGGAAATTCACCTTCAAGAATTAATGACCTATGGATTTGTGTGCTCCCCATGCTCTTGTCAGCTGTTGCACTGCTGCTTTTCTGCTCCATCAGACCAGCAGTCCTAAAGGTTTTAGGCAAAACAATTTATAGGCAGCACTGGTTAGTAATTTGGGGCCAGCTGCATAAAAGGATTAGAGTCCCAAGCTCCATCTAGCTACAACTTTAGAAGTCCAAATCTCAATCCAAGATCTGCAAACCACCCTGTCATTTTCCATCTCATCTGGGAAGTGCCCAAACTCTGCTGCTCCTTCCACTCCTGACAGTTATTACTTACCAGGCACCTCAAGTCCCAGTCTGCAGCTCACAGCCACCCCAAACTCCCTTGCTGGGGAACATCCTGGCAACTCACCAATATAAAAAATGACATTTCCCATTGTTCAGGCATGTGTCCTCACCACTGGGCAGTTTATTCCAGGATATGGAGAGGCTCAGTCCCTCCCATGGAAGTTTTGCACTTAATTTGAAGCACTCAGAGCTCAGGGATGAGAGAGCCCGGTGCACTCCCCAAGCTGTGGCCCAGTGGTCAGAGCTCTCAAAAAGAAGTGAAAAAATGTGGATTGCAGTTCCTGCTCTGATGGCTGTTTATGTGTTTCATTCAACAACTGTTTCCTGTAGAAAGCCTTGTGACTTAATAGCTTAAACACTCTCCTGGAGCACAGGAGGGACGGGCTTGAGTTCAGGGCTGAGAGTGGCAAGTGGAAACACAAACCCTTCCGCCCAGCACAGCGAGGCATGCAGATCCAGCCACCAGCCACTGGCTGGGACACAGCCCTTTTATTTTGGCAACCTCCCTGCTCTTTGGGTGACATTCCCTAGCAGCACTTTTTATGAATCCCCTGCTGATGTCCAAAGGTATCCTGGGTATGTGTGTGCACGTGCACACTCAAACACACACCCAGAAAGCCTGGGCATCCTGCACGGGACTGCAGGTTCTGCTACCCTGGCACATTAAGGCAGTTGAAGATATGAGAATGATGTTTCTCATGTTCAGTGTTTTACTCACAGAGGCCTGAGAAAACCAGCAGTACATCTAGAGAAAGGAGGAATAACCTGGTGGAATGGATAGATGCATGGAAATAAATTCCAGTGTCTGCATCTCACTAGACTAATAATATTAATTTTCTCCACCAAATGTTTTAGTGTGTCCCTAAAGCTGAAGGAAACACACAGTGGGACATCTCTGGACTGGCAGAGAGGACCTGAACTCACTCCCATTCCATTTCTCAGCTGCCCCAGCAGTTCCCTTACCCCAGACTGGAAACTGGGAGCTGCTAAAGAGCAGAATCCCTCGATTCACCCATCTCTGAGATAAAGTTAACAGGCAGAGCAGCATCTCCTCTCCACACCCCTGTCTGCCTCACACATTGAGATATTTTTGCATGGCACTTAAGTTTTCCCTTGAATAATTGTTCCAAATGCATCAAGTATGAGGTACAGCTGACCCAGTAAGGGTTACAGGGAGTCTACAGAACACACCCAATTACAAAAGCTGGAACAGTCTCTTTTTTTTTTTCCCTGCATTTTGGCAGGGAAAAACCTATTACAACTTTACAGTATTGAAGGACACTACTGTTTGTACAATATGCTGGATGATAAGAATCAAAGGAAGCTCTGAAAAAAGTTCCCTCTGTGCTGCCCACAGAGGTATGAAGGGGAAGAGGAGAAGATGTCTGCATGGATTGAGCATAACCTTCAGGTTACACATAGTGATTTTACAGTAATTTCTGGTATTGCTATTTCAGCTCTACAGTGATTATCTACTTCAAGAGTATAAAAATAGCATCTTAAGTACTTAAGGAGGAGGAAAGGATAATACTTGCTTTATTAAGTGTGTCTTCTGACAGAAAATCATCTGTTTGTCAACTGATGTCTATATTGCAGTGAGAGAACCTGGTGACAATCCAAGCAAATCCTCTTCCCCACTGCCTCCACACAAAGAAAATGAGCTGACTACATCCAGCTAATTGATTAGTTGGATAGCAGCTATTAGAACAGATAAGGAATGAGCCATAAAGCAACAATATTTCACTGTATAAAACTGTATACAGCTTAAATAATCACAAATGGTAATAAAAATTATTGCAAGTGTTTTGTTCTCCAATAAAAAAAATCCCAATTGGTACATAAAAAGGGGTTTACACATTCAGCATGTCTCAGCAATAAACCCTCTGGCAGTGTTTTAGAGGAAAGAAAAGCAAAACCTTCTATTATTATTAACT
The DNA here is from genome assembly GCA_027559835.1 of Ispidina lecontei. NCBI lineage: Eukaryota > Metazoa > Chordata > Aves > Coraciiformes > Alcedinidae > Ispidina > Ispidina lecontei. Next base: position 36,164 of record JANHOA010024354.1, on the reverse strand, counting down.
TGCTAACTTATATTTGCTACAGAACAGTGTTTTCAAAAGGACTCTTTTTTTTTTCTAATTTACTCAATTTCTGGACACATCTCAACTTAAAGGAAGGCCTCTAAATTATCTCACTATACCATCCTGAAATGTCACTGGAATTAAAAGTTTTCAAGGAGTACTCTCAATTTTATTTTACTTTTTAATAGCAGTCTGCAATGCAAGGTGCTATATCCATAGCCTCAGGGGAAAAAAAGCCTACAGCCTGAGAAATAAAAGCTTGATCATCCTCCACCCAATGGTGCAGGGCAGAAAGCCCTGAAGTGACTTCTCTGGCTGTTGAACTCATCACACAGCATAAGATCACTGTATCTGGCTGACTGCTCCCAGGAACATCACACAATCCTCAGCAGAGATCATCTGAAAAAGTCTGTGTGTCTGGCACTGCACATTGGATGAGACTTTCAGCACCAACTGGGAAAGACTGTGAATGATCATAAATAACCTCAACTGTTCTTAACTTTTGGCTTATTTACACTTGAAAACTGACTGTAACAATATTGTCAGAGACAGTCTCCAGTCAGTCTCCAGCCTACATGATCAGGTCACAACAGCAGAGGAGATAACACTTGGATAGGTCTGGGATGGGACAGAGTGGTGATGTCAGCTCTTAGAGGACATGAAGTGCATAGGGCCTGAGAAATGGTGTGCTGGAGTCAGCAGCTGCTTGAACACATCTGTTTGACTCTCCCTGCTGATGTCATCAGAGATTGAGCACATCTTTGGACCAGCTTCAAGGATTTGTTTGCCTGGGTTTTGGGTTTTTAAGAAGATCACACCCCAAACCCAGGCAGTGATTTGGAAGCTGCAAACATGACTATAGGGTGTGCATGTGGGGAGGATGTGTCAGGCCATACACTACATTCCAGAATGAGATATTCAAATGCTTATGGCAGGAGGTCTCATCAGGCTCTCCAAATGGAAGTACATGCCTTGGCTGTTCTTATTTTATACTACCCAGCACAGTGTATAAGTAACCATGAAATAACCCTGAGGATCCCTGAGAGATCTGCAGAGGACAAAGTCACACAGAGGATTCTGATAAACCAAGCACCAGCAAGCTAGAAACCAGCAAGACTAACAGAACATGTCCTTCAGCTACTTACTTTGTTCACTGACTTCTCTGGTGTTTTCACTGTCAGCTCAACTTGCTTTCCTTTCTTTGAAGGAGTTCTCTTGATTTTTGGTGAATGAAACTTGCCCTTCAACTTCATAGTGAACGAGGAGAGATGGGACCGCTCGGAATCTAGAAAGACAGAAATGCATCACTGGGTTAGGGTAAATTGTTTGGAACCAGGGATGTTATGTAACATCATTATCTGGATAACCAGCCCATGAAAGACATTGCAACCATGTAAATTTAATGAGGGGAACGGGATAAAATAGAAATAAATTGTGGCTCTCTGTTATGTTTCCAACCACAACATCACCATCATTTCCTGCTTCCCCTCGGAGGCAAAGGCAGGAACAGTGGGATTGCTGCTGCTGGGTGCCTTGGAAAGAAAAGGAAAAACACCTCTCTGAAAAGCACTTATCTCCAGCAGATCCCAAAGTACTTTACAAAGGAGGTTATCATCGTCTCTCTAGTGCAGATGAGCAACTCAGTCCAGAGAGCTCTGGCAGAGCAGAGCTGCTGCCCATGTCTTGGCTGGGGGTCAGCTGCCAGGGTTCTGCCTGGGACGTGGGACTGGCAGCAGCTTCATGAAATGAAAAGATAGTTTTGCATAATACTCTTCCCAGGCTGCTGATCTCTACCTACTTGGTAGTTGAAAGTGGCTCCATGGATAACCTAAGCAGAAGTGCCAGTCCTTGTCATTTGCAATGGATTTAACTTCAAACACACCAGCAAAAAAACCCAGAAAACAGAGGAACTGCTTCAGTACTGGGCCAATAAAGCAGTAATTAAGTAGTTTAATTGCAGAATTGCTCAAGCCTTTTAAAAATTGTGCTTTCATCATTTTTTGGACTAAAAGCAGAAGTCACAGAGGTTTTCTATCATACCATATGCAGACTTACCACTGAAATGTCTTTTTATCTGTTGAGCAACTAAAACTAAGCTGCCTTGTAGAGAGCAATTTAGAATATATTTTGAGCAAAGAGCACTTTAATAAATGAAGGCCTGAATTGCTCCCTAGTGCCCCAGATAATTCAGCAGAAGACACCAAGCTAACTACCTTACCAAGATCAGCAAGCGGATTTGCCGTCGGTTTCATTTTTCCTTTAGATTCTTTGGAATGGAGTGCCCAGGCTGTCAGTGAGTCAGCCCCAGAGCCCCACGCATGCAGTGCTGCACCACCTCCTTAGCATGCAGACAGCAGAGCAGAGAAGGCTGCTGAGTCAAATCTAGCAGCCAGCAGCTAAATACCACACTGCAGTACACACACACACTGCTCGTACACAGAAATTACCTAACCACAGCTCAAGGGAAGGGACCTCTGCTCGTGGGGTTGGCCCTTTTTAAACTCAGTTTCCTGGTAGCACATTGAAATCTTGCTATTAATACCTTTGCCAGAGCCAGAACTGCTCTGCTCGTTGTGTCCTCGATCAAAATTGTGCAGGCATCCTATTAATGGCAGCTGCATCAGCACGGATCCTAAGCCGGTCTGGCTGCAGATCTGCTCTCCCTTTACACGAGTCAATGTTTTTCAGTTTTCTTTTTATCTGTTGAATGCTCTGAGGAGGGAGGCACTAAAATCCGTGATCAGTGCAGATAAATGCAGCCGTATCAGTTGGCCTCTGAAGAATCGCTCAGAGCAGCTGGCACCCCAACTTAGCAGCAATTTACGTCACGGCTCCACATCCCCAAGGGGATCTCCAAACCTTTCCAACCTCTCTGGCTCCACAGGGTGCTGAAGGTCACCACTGAAAAGAGCTCCTGGCTGCCCTGATACTGCTCCTGCTCTCTCCTCAAAAAAAGAATGTGTATTTCTTTTGTAGGCCACGGGAGAATTTCTGTACATGCACACGTGTACACGCTTGCCAAGAGAAGTCAAGGCTCTGAGTTTAGTTTTCAAGAACTGGCAAACAATTACAATCATTAATCTGCAGAGAAATAATGGTAGCAGTTAACAAATTGTGCCTGGCTCCTCCGTGAGATCCAAACTGCTGGGCTGAGTAAGAAAATGTTCAATACCTACAAAACTGTTGGTTGCTTATGGTGGTAATTTTGCCTTGTAGGGAGGGACAAGAAATTTGGAAGGGAGAAAAATTTAATAAAATTGTTTCCTCTTCTCCTTCCCACCATCTCTTTCTGGGGAGAACAGACAAAGCAATGCATGCACATGGTCAGGAACCTCCAAAAGGAGATGTCAGTAGAGAAAGTTTCTCTTCTGCTGACAGCAGATCCCCTTCCCAACCACCATCCTGACCACTGCCCTTCACTCTCTACCCTTCTGTCACACCAAACACTGAATCACTTGCACACCACGCTCTGAGGGGACAGAGACTGTAGAGTGAGGACAGGAACAAGTGGCTGGAGCAGAATAGGAACTTCTTAAAATAGTGCTAATGAAGTAAACCAGCTGACATTTGCACAAATAATAGCTGTTGTTTGAACTGCTCTGCTAAGTCTTGCTTTGAAGATCACAAATTAATGCAGCTTTTTACTACCACCTCTTTCCATCTAAAACAAGCATTTTCCAGAGCTCATCTGCTCATAAAGTTTCTGATGCATTTGCAGTTAAACAAATGAGTCACAGAACAACATTCTCTCACACTCAATTACACTTAGCACTTAAAATAGTGCTTTTCTTGTTTCAAGCCCATGATAAACACACCTTTCTCATCCTTAAACAGTTAGGTCTTAACCTTAGTCTGCAGATGGGAAACAGGCACAAAGGTGAAGCAACTTGTCTAAACAAAGCAGAGGAGGGGTCAGTGACTGCAGTAAAACATCTCCCTCAAACTGCAGGCCCCAGTCCCCCTCCCCATATGCAGCCATCAAGGGGTGGGGCTGCTGTGACTATATTCAGTGAATGCCAACAGACAGTATTTATAAACTTTATCGTTTTCAAGCAGATAGATCATTCAGGTGTTATAAACAGAATTTGCATTGCACTGACTGGATGAAGTGGTGTCACAGAGAAGCTGCAATTAAACAGGAAGGTGTTCTGGCTCAAAGGGCTAAGTCACCTCAGCTTCTACAGATGAAGACTGAAACTCCTGCAAAAAAGCCGAGAAAGACTTCCTAGACTGCTCACCATCACACTGCTCTGCTTTGAGAAAGCAACTTCCTTTACACTATATCCTAGTTTAAATGTCTGACATGTCCTGTGTCCACCCAGTTCAAAAATTCCAACAGCACAAGCTTTCCAGATCGAATCCTTTGATAACACCTAGAGAGAAGCAGAAAACAGAGCCATGGCAGTGCTCAAACCACTTCTCCTTGTCCCTCTGCTCCTTCCTGCCTGTCTGCAGTAACCAAACCCCTTAATGCAGCATTGATGTTGTTCTGAGCTTGGTAATCTGCCCGCTGGAAACAGTTCTATCGTGTTACCCCTGCCTCCTCCGATGAATAACTGCCAGTGTTTAACTGGAGGCTCAGCACTGACTTTCTCAACTTCTCTTTCTCTTCTCTGGTGCATGGCAGAAGGGTACCCCAGACTGACTTCTGTGCAGTGTCCAAATATTTATAAGATGAATGGGAAAACTCAGGGTAATAAACTGGGAGTGATTTCAACTGAAAGGGGGGGAAAAATACTGTTGTATCAAAGTGTTTGTGTCTCAGAAGAACCACTGACTTTCCATCCCCTCGTATTTCATCTGTCTGGATGCTCTGCTGCTGCACACCACTGGAAAAAAAACAAACCAAACAACCTTCAAAATTACTATGGATTTGACTTTCTTGATCTCTGACTGGAAGGTTTCCTACGTCACTCATTTCATTGCTAATTCCATCCCTGTATTAACGAGGCTCCCATTCCGTTGTGCTTGAACCCGCTCCAGCTGTTGAGTCAGGGCCCTGCTGGGCTCTGGGGCCGTCTCCCCCCGGCCGGCACGCGGCTGGGGTCCGACCACACACACACCAGGCAGAGCTCACGTTACTCGCCTGCTCCAAGCAGCCCTGCTGCCAGCACTGGCCGGGGGGATTGTTTTTGGCACCCTTCAAGCTCCCTTGGCTGAGCCGGGGAGGCCCCGGCCGGCCGGGAGCTGCTTTGTGCCCTGGCGGCTCCAGCAAAGCAGAGCTGCCCACCGGTTTGCTGACAGAAAATGAAAACTGGGGAGGAAAGAAGAGCAGATTTTAAATGCCAGAGGATTAAGAGGTACAAGGGAAGGCAGATAAATCAGCTTATGTGCTTGTGGGCAAAGAAACCAGGCTGCTTAGGAGGAAGGCGGCAAGTCAAAGCCCAGCGTCCACCAGCACCGCCAGCAGTGCAGCTGAAATGTGCACACGCTGGTGGATTCCATCAACCCAACCCAGCAGCAAATTCTTGACAGTCAAAGTGAAAGTTCAGCCTTTTGCAGAGCTCAGTCCCAGCAGATCATCCAGCTGCCAGATCCTCCTCACTGGCTGCGTGCAACTGGCACGTGGGGGGGGCTGCAGAGATGGGAAATAACCAACCCTCCCACCTGCCTCTGGACCTCCTGGTTCTGTTTTAGTCTCTCCAGCACATCTCAATGGCAGGGAGGCTCCAGCAGCAGGGATGGGCAATTCTTCCACTTGTCTAGTACTTGGATCATACTGAACAACTTGAAAAGATTTCTTGGGTTTTTTTAAATTAAAAAAAGATCCCAACTTCAGAATGCAGTATCTTTTCTTTCCTTCACCTGAAAACCTAAACCCCCGATCTTCTCTCACTCTGTATGTGTTCACACACCAAAACCCTGCAGCTTTAGAAGAGACAAAGCCTTAAAAAAGGGTTATAGTGCATTTTCCAGCTTGAACTGACTCTTGTGGCTTGTTAGAAAGAACAAATTGGAGTCTAAAAATCTTATCCCACAGACGGTTCGCTTTTTAAAGGCCATTTAGGGTCTCTGCTGGATACACAGATTTAAAAGCTATCAGATTAAAAATAACAGCAGACATCTCTCCCTAAGTCATAATGAAGCCATTGTGCACATTTTTAATCAACCGCTCCTGCCATTTATGCCACGAGTCCTTTGAAGGCAGAGGTGACTTATGTAATGAGTTACACAACGATGCCCATTAAAATGGCATTTGTTCCCTTGGGCTCAGCTCCATCATTTCTGGAAGACAAAAGGCAAGTTGCAAGGCTTCAGCTAAACCCTAGCTGACAGGGACTTTAAGAGTTCTGAAGCAAAAGAAAAACATAACGAGCTCCAGTCCAAAATGAGCTCTCTGCTGAGGATGTGTTTGGTGCTGCAGTGCAGGACCTAGAGAGAGGGGATGGGCTCCTCTAGCCCCAAATCTGCCATCAGAAACACATGGGAACAGGTGATTCATGATGGACATGTGAGCTTCCCACAATAATCACAACACATGCCACAAAGTATAGGTCTTTCAAGATTTTCTATGAATATTGCAGGAATTTCTGTCTCCTTTCCACCCTTAAGGCCAAGGCCGTATCTCCTGCACACCTCAGCGTACACAGACCCGTGGCGCCTTTCCCTGGCCACAGCTTTTGGACTCTCCTGTAATGCAAACAGAAAAATAATAGTGACTGACAGAAAAAAATCGAAGCCTTTGAGCTCTGCAGAACTGTTGCTGTAAGATGAAATTCAGAGTTCTTCCACAGAAGGAGTGGCAGAGCCCACACCAGAAGCAAAACTGGAAGCTCACCGGTGGGCTGTGGGCAACCACGTGGGCACTTCTGAAAATGATTTTTTTAGAATTTTCTGATGGAGGGCAACTCTCCTGAGACAAAAAGCTCAAGCCTGCCCCTGTGTAGCTATGAGGATGAAGAGGAAGCACTAGGAGGGCTGAAGAAAGAAATGAGGAGAACCCCAGACACGTTCTCAGCCCTTCCACTCCTGCAACGTATAACTTAGCTCTCACATTAAGCAGCAAAGAGCCTTCTGCTGCGTCTCACACCCTCTCTCCCCAGAAGCCCAAGGGATGTTTAGCAGTCTAATATGCAGCACTTGTGCAATGCTCTATATTCTCAAAAGGATGAGCTAGGATGCTGAACACAGAAAAGGCAGAATGTGAAGAGAACAGAGCTAAAATATCCCTTTTAGACACTTAAGCCCGTGACTGCTGCATCACAGGCACCACAGAAGCCTCAAACCCACCACTTCCATCTCCATGAATTTACTTTTCTCAACTTTGCCATCATCCCCAGAGGCTGAAGCAAAGAGAATTTATTCAGAAACAAACAAACAAACAAAAAAAGACCCAGCAGCGGATCCAGAAAGGAAAGAGAAAAAGGGAGGGTCTGGTGTCAATCAGGAAGTTTGCCCACCCTAACCTTTGTACTTTAGGTGGAGCTGTTTGTAAGCTGCTCCCAAGTCCCTCTCCAGGGAATCCGGCTGCTTGGAGAGCCGCCAGGGTCGAGAGGAAAACGGGGGAGGAAGGGCAGTGCGAGAATCAAACAATCGCTCTTGAGAGCTAAAGAAACTTTTCCTTTAACATCACGTCAGCATCCAAGCAGGCAGCGGAAACACCGCCTGCCCTTTTGCTTCTCTGGCAGCACCACAGTGAATGAGCAGGGAGCAGGCAGTGATGTGCAGTGACAGCACACTAACTCCTCTGGAAAAGGGAGGCTCAGTTCCCTCTCAGCTGGCCAGGCAATGCTCACTGACTCACAGCCTTCATTATTTGCAATGCCACCCTCCGGGGCGTCCAGAGGAAGCAAACATTTTTATTTGTCGGACAGCACATTTTGATTGGGATTTTTTTTTTTTCTTTCTAAGCAACCATGAATGAGGCATCTTCAGCTGCAGCCACCTCACGTGGAAAGAGCTCACGGTGTTTGCAGGGGAATGGATTGGGTCAGTCAACAACATTCAGGTTATGGTGCATTAGGAATAAAAGCTCTTCTGCCTTCCAGCTTCGTATCTGGAAGCAAACCTTCACCTTGTGATGAAGAGAAGATGCAGCAGACCAAGCAGCAAGTTCAGAGCTGTTGACCAGGTTTCCTCCCAGTCCTCTTTTAGCCTGAAGTGTTTCAGAAGACTCTCCTTACACAGACACAAACCAGGCTCCTGGGCAATGCCACCCAACTGATTTACAGGAGAAAAAAACCCATAAAGCAAAAAGGTTCAACTAACTGAACAAGGAGGGACTTAAGGGAATAGAACTTTGTTCAGTTTCCTCCACCAGCCTGAGCTTTGAGGCTTCTTTTGGAAAACTAATTTATTGATAAGCAGCAGACAGGACTTTTACTCTGCTTTATCTGAGAGAAAGCTGCTGCAGCAGATTGATCCCGTATCAACTCACAAGCAGAAATGCTGCTGTTTACCAAATCACCAGCAAACCTCTGTGCAGCATCTGGTGAGTCTCTGGTCATTTCCCATCTAAGTACTGATTTTGCACAGCCCTGTGAGCCCAAGAGAACTAATGGGATTACAACACTGGTAACATGACTCGAAACTCCCCCTGTGCCAGCAACACTCAAACAACAGGAGACTCAAGTCGCCTCCAACATCAACATGACCGCTGTGGTCCACGCTCACCCTGCTCTACACAAAACACCCCACCGAGTTTGTTAACTAAACATTTCATTTTAAAAGGAATAAAAAGAATCCAGCTCTAAAGCACAGCCTCTGAATTCCTCCAGCAAACAGCTCTGAACCCAGAATCACAACAGCTCCGAGGAAATACATCCAGTTTCTTTGTCCACCAACCATGACTTAATATGAGGTCCGTGGGCATCCCCACTTGTCCAGCTGCTTTGTGAGGATGCAGCCATGGCAGTGATTCAGCCATCTAAAAATAAAGCCCTGCAGGCACAAGTGTGCATGCAAACTACCTGAGTCACTCTGGGCTGCAGGGAGCACTTGAGCCAAAGCAAATTCATTTCATTCACCACTGCCATGGCCACTGAGCCCGGCTTCAACCCTCTCTCCCCTCCTCTCATTTTACTCGAAGGCTGAGTAAATTTTCAGACTCCATGCTGAAAAAAACCCTTTGCTAGGTTAGGGTTTCATTCAGACGACTGTCAGCTTTGAAACTTAGACCTGAAAGATTCTAACCTGCTGTTGCTGAGGCTGTTTATCCATCTCCAAGGTGACTGAATGGCGTCACTGGCACTCTGCAGGACAGCCAGCAAAACCACAGCATTTTAGATGCTTTAGGGAAAAGCCTAATTGCTCACAACCTGCCTACAGGTTCAACAGCTGAAAAGCAAGGCTGTAAATGAAGGTCTTGACTTTGCATCTGCCTCACAGCACAGTTTTGAACAGGAAAAACTCATCTCTCTTTCATCCTTGGAGAGTAAGCTCAGCTCTCATTCATTAGGTGATGGAAAAAAAAAAAAAGGAGAGGCTGGCTTGGATCTCCCTGACACAATTTCCAGTTGCTTTGGACATTACTAATTATAGTCATCTTTATTTTTGACCTCTGATTACAGACTCTTTGCACATTCAGGCTGACTTGCAAAGCTAAGCCCTCTTTTCTAGTAGGCTTGGGAGGAACCTTATACCTTGTCCAAAAGCCACCGCCCACACTCCTCTGTGCTAAGGACAAGAAATAAGATCAAAACATGGAAAGCATTTGCTGAAACATGCTTAATTTTATTTCCTTCTTTAGCAAGCAACATAGATGAAGGGCAACAGTCCAGGTGAGAATGTGATGTAAGCTCTTTTCCATGCACGTTAGGAGATGAGCTCACTTCTCTGCTAGGAAGCCTCATTTCTCACTGTTCTGACTAGCACTGTGTCCTCAGGGCTCAGATGCTGAAAAGCAGATATTGGGTTTGGTTAAGATTAAACATGTCTGCACAAATCCAGTGCACCATGCTGGGGGCTGACATCTCAGCAAGAGAAATTTCACTCTCTCCTAGAGAGGCATTGCAATGGCAGTGCCAACTTCTCTCATGTTGCTTACTCACTAAAACAAGGGATCACAGAAGGGCTGTGCAAATCACACCCTGCTGCCCCACAGGGCCAGCCCTCTATCTTCACACACACAGAGCATCAGTGTCGAGTGAAACACTGGCACCAAAGTGTGAAATTTCTGATGCAATCAGGTCAGAAGCTGCTTTTATGTTATTGTTGTGCTGCTCACACAAAGGGTTAAGCAGCTGCAGGCCACAGCCCCACTTCCATACCCTATTCTATACCTGATAGGATCTCCAACCAAACCAGCAGTTTTAGTGCCTGCCTACAGGCAGTAGGAAATTTTAGTCTTCTATAAGCACAATTTGAAACACCAATGCCTCCAGCGAGGGGAAACCGAGATGTTAATTGAACTGAACAGCCCAGGAGGGCAAGGAAATCTGAGCCCTGGTCTTTGTTAGCTGTAGGATTAGCACATCCCAGCACCATCGTGGCTGGAAACATGAGGGAGCTTAAGGAGTCTAAATGGGATGTCCATCTTTCAATCGATTGCATATAAACACTTAAAGTTACTTTAGCAGTAAACAATTATTTGTGACCACTTTCTATTTTGACCTGTAACTGAAGTGTCCTGGTTAAAGGCTCCTCCAGACAGCAGAAGCCATTCTGCTGCAAACACCTGCAGCTCTCCCCAGGCTTCTCAGCAAATCCTGACTAAAACAAACAAAAATCTTAGAAAAGATACAGAAGAATGAACTTCTATGGGAGCAAACCCTAGCAGAGCTGTCCAAGTGACAGCAGAAACACGAGGGGAATCTGAAGGAATCTGTGCCATCTGGAACACAACTGAGAGTTCTGAAGGGCTGAGGTTTCAGTAGCAAGGAAACAGTCACTAGAATTTCACCTGTTCATTTAATGCTGAAGAAAAAGCAGCTATTCCCCAGCTACTTCAGAATATTACATATCCTAATGCAGTGACAAGTTTGGAAACCCACTTACATGGAGATAACTGAACCTGACTGCTCTGGAGCTTAATTCTTTGCTGGCATACAACGTTCATGCATCACCCTGGCTACTGGTGTTTAAACAATTCATGGAAATTAACAAATGTGGGCTTTACTAAGAATCAGTTTCTATCTTTTCATGAGCTTCCAGTTTACTGATAGAGGAAGCTGCCCTGCTTTTCAAGAAGAAACACCTTCAACCCTGACATACAACCACAGGCTGACAGCTAAAGGGAACTGAGCTGAGTCTGTAGTTTACCCAAAGCAAAGTCAAACCTTATCTCAGTATCTCTTTACAATCCTCCCAAAATCATTTTTCTATCACCTAATAAATCTTGGGGAATTAATGGCTACTTGAGTGAGGTTTCCATTAACAGCCCTTTCTCTTATCATATCACATCTCCTGCAGAGCACAGCATAAGGTTTCAAAAGTGAGATCTTGCCCTAGAGCCAGGGAGGCACAGGGTGCTGCTACATGCATGCATCCAAACACCACGATCCACTCCATGAAAAGAAAGCCTGTTTTAAACCCCAGTACCCACATTCTGTGGCAGAGACACCTTAGGATTCTATACGTAAGAAAAAAAAAATATATTTATATGTAATTTGGTTTGGACAAAGCAGCAAAACCACAGCTGCCAAAGCTATTTTAAGTCTCTGCCACACGACTGGGTGACTATCTCAGTGTCCACCCTGAAAGGTGAATCAATAGTCACTGCAGTTTGTGGTGCATTGAGCAACCCTTGGAGAGCCTGGGAGCTTCCCTGGGAAAACAGGAACTTTTCTGTAAGGAGCAACTGCAGCTCCAGGCTCCAGACACACGGTGCTGGGGCTGGCAGCCCTGGGGGGCTGTGGGTTGGGTCAGGCCACGCTCCAGGAGAGCACAGCCCCTTTGCTCAGCCAAGCCTGGTGCTTTGTAAAGCTCCAGTGTGATTAACTTCATGCTCTTTCACTGTGAAAAACATTCAGTAACCTACTCATTTCTGCAGTGGATTTAGTGTGTCACAGCAGCTGGGTTGAGAAGGACATAAAGAGATGTTTATGAATTACCTCTGGTGCCATTATTAAAGGCACCTCCCCAAACCTTCTAGGCTTAATATTACCAGTTGGTAATGCACAACCACCCTGCACAAGCTTCATCCCTGTTGGGTTTTAAGAGTCTTTAGCTGGGTCCAGCCAATAAGTAAAAAAAAAATAAAAATTTACATTGCAATAAAGCAATGTAAAGGTAAGGCTGGAAACCTTCTTTCAACTACTAACCAACCACAATGCTGCACACACAGAAGTGACTCTGCACCTACAATCTGTGTGTATGA
>JANHOA010024354.1:0-10765 GCA_027559835.1 Ispidina lecontei | reverse complement strand
TGCTTAATTCCAATAGCCTGAGCTCCATAAATAAGAAATCTATTCTTGAGCTGCCACTCATGCTCAACAGATCCTCCCACTGGTATACAAGGAGAACCAAAAACAATGAAAGAAATGTGACACTAAAATGCTAGCCAAGGCTTGGAATCTCCATACAGCTCTGGTCAGTTCTCAAAGCTTTTTGACTGCCTTCCTCAATATGATAAAATAGAAAGCAAGTGAAAACTGATTCCCCCAAATACCACTGATATATCTCCCACAACATGGAGTGATCATTCTGCTACAGCCCATCTTCTTGTACTTGTTCCTATTCACTTCTTCCTTGCTCCCAACATGAAAACATCATCTCAAACTCCAGAGGAGGTGAGTGATGGTAGCAACTAAAACGGCCAACATTTAACATCAAGAGACTGTTCCAAAGCTGAAGAGCTTGAACTGAAATAAGCAGCAGGAATAAAAGCAGATCAATCATCTGATCCAACTTTCTGAGGTTGCTTCCCAGAATACGTAGGGACAACATTTCTCTGTCACAGAGATGACATGGTTTGCTCATGACTTACCAATGTCATGCACTGTAAGAAGAGATCAGAAGTGTATTTTTCAGAGTGGATGGATGCTGTGGGTCAGGTAATGCAGCTGGAAACTTGTCAGGCTGCAGCAGTGTGAAGTGCAGAACTGCAGAACATTCCTTTGGCAGCACGTCCCAACCTGCAGGATTCCTGCAGCTTTTCCGGGCTGGCAAAATTCATCTCCTGTCTCTGCCTTGGAACAGAGTCCCAGGAGAGCAGCCAGCAGCCTCCTCCTCACACACAACTCACCCACCCTCCCCTCCCCTTGCACAGCCAGGTGGTGTGCTGGGCACCCTCTCACTCCTTTCCTGGTCTCTCCAATCATTCCATCATTTGTCATGTCCTCTGGCCACCTTTCCACAAACCTTGGAGTTCTGGGGTTGCAAATTCAAATTTGCAAAGGTAAATCCAGTTTTTCTCCAACCAGTTCTCCCTTTTCATCTAATCTCTACTAAAGCACTGAGAACAACACACTCTTCCCCATTACAATCTTTTCATACCCTTATTTGCTCCAATATTCCTCAACTGTATACTGTGAAAGACAAGCTTTGGCTATTTAGACAAAAATGAAAGAGCCAATATTCTTGCAATAGCTACATGATTTCAATTCTCCTTCCATGCCAATGGCTGAACCCCATAATTTGGTAACGTTAATAAAGAGAAAACCTGAGATGTAACATTAAAGCAGAATTTTCCAACTATTCAGGCACTCACAGCACAATGAATTTGCAATTGTTTGATGAGAGAGAAGCCTGTTCTGTCACAAATTTCAGAAGCTGAGGATCCCTCAGGTTTTTCTCCAGATAATGTAAAGCCTCCACAGGAAGAATACAGGCTGGAAGGATTCATTTCACTGCTAAGCAACACAAGGCAGAGGTCAATAGCTTTGCAAACTGGCAAAAGACCCCAAAACTCCAGATCTCTGGGTTCAGCAGAGGAATGTTGGGATGATTTACCTTGGAAAATGGAGCAAGTTATATCCTCTACATGTATCCAACCTATGCCAAGTGATGGGTGTGGTGAGGAGTGGGAGAGAGGAAGAAGGCTATTAAATCACCTTACCTGTAGCCCTGACATGTAATTTGTTGGCTTTAATATATTACATCTTTTCTGGAGCTTTATCTGGCACGAAGACAGGATCTGGTTGTTACCATTTTACCTTTGCTGGCATACAAGGATCTTCCCAATTTAATCTACAGTAATGAACAATTCCAGCTAGCACCTCTCAGTAGCCCAACTAAGAACTACCCAAACATCTCCTATAATACCCATCATGACTGTTTGAATTCAGTCTGCTCAGCCATCACATACCTCTGCCAAGGGAAGGTCTAACATCTCTTCAGTTTCTTTGAAACCAAGTCTAGAAAGGCAACACTTCATGTTCCTTCTCCTGCAGTTAAGATGCTGTAAAGATCTGAATTGAATGCTCTCCTTTCATAGGATTTGTTAAGTCAACAGCAGAGCTCATTTTGCCAGTTCTACCCACAGGCTTTTGACCTCAGAATAAGTAAGGCATTAACATACACTTTTTTACAGACCCACACCATTGCATCAGTCTATCTGGACTTACAGAGTTACTACAGTATCAGCCAAGGTATCAACTGCCATTCAAAACTTCCAAAAAGATTAAAAAAGCCCCAAGGCAGCCTGAAAAGCAGTTAGAGATTCAGTCTCTTTCCTAGAAACAAACAGCCAGGTTTCTACAAGGAAAGCCATGCTCAGGGCCTACAGCTCCCTTGCAAAGAGGAAATATTCTCTGCAAATGAAGCAACAAACTTCAAGGAGGGATAGTTGGGTTACAATCCTGACAGTGAACTTCCACTCATCTCCCAGCTTGCCAGGAGGTTAGCAAGAGCCAGCAAGAGCTCCCACCACACACAAATCACACCAAGAGATATATTTAGTCACTGTGGTTCAAGGAAAACGACTGCTTGAGCTGAAAATAAATTTAGCAATTGTTTCCAGTTTCTGCTTTTTCACTGAGTAAGGCACAACCCAGCTGCTTCACATTCCAGTAGGCTTCAGCTGTCTTTTTTCCTTCATTCCTTGTCCTTCCTTCTTCCAACTGCCATGACCATCTCAATCCTGCAGCAGTTATCCCACAGGCTGCATTTCCCAACGCTCCAGTCTCCATGCTCTGCAGCACAACACCTCTCCAGCCTGCAGTGACTTAGGAAACAAGCAAAATTCTGCTCTTTGTGCCATTTTGAAGCCAAAACTACAGAGATCATCATCCTCTACCTGCACTTTGCCTCTACACAACATCAGATTGTCAGTGCTTTTTAAAGTTCCACTACAACACACGCGATGTCACTACTCCAGCAGCGAACAGCAGGGAGTGCAGGAGCCCAGGTAAGGAAGAATTGGAACAGAACTGCCTCTAGGGTTGTGAAGTGAGTCTTTAAAAGAGTTTCTTTTTCAGATTTAATTTTCAGGATAGGACATTTCACTGAGAATTTTTGCTTCATTTGAAAGCTGCCAGTGGAGCAGCACTTCTCTGCAGAATTTCTCACTTGAAAGCCCTCATTTATACTGACAACTGCACCAAGAACTCTTCTAGTAACTTATCCAAGCAGAGCTTAGACAAGAAGAAACTGCAGAAAAATGTACAGGTGTAAAAAATTACGCAGGATATTTTCCACAGAATGATCCCAGAGATGATGACTGTTCAACTCCCCCAAAAATAAGATCCCCAGGAAACATGTTAATAAAGAAACATTCACAGATGCACAAATCAGAACCATATAAACTGGCATGGAAGATTCTGGACAAACATTAGGCTCCTATAAAGATGGGAATAATGTGGCTTCCAGAATTGTTCCTTCTGTTTTGCCATTCTCCTTATGCACTGAGTTCTCCTGGGATTACTCTGGATGTTTCTACCACCAATACTAAAGGATGAGACTTCAGAGGTAAATTTGCTTATCAGGGAAATGTTTATGAGTACAAGGTGAAGACAACAGCATTTTCAGTCTGCTGGGAACAAATACAGAGTAGAGATAACTGACTGCACTCCAAGTAGCTGATGCTTGAAACTGTTGTCTCAAGCAACCTTTAATGGACAGCTATTGAAGAATTAAGTTTACATGGGATACGAAAACCCTGAAGAAATTACAAGAATAAGATTGAAAACAGCATGTAGAATAAACCCCCCAAGTATGGTACCCATATGTTGTTTGGTTTTAATAAAGGGCATTCTTGAATGGACCTGCCTCGTGGAAGAGCTTTTTGTTTAGACCAGATAGTGTCTGACTGCTCCCTTATTCTCCCTGAACTGATGCAGAATAGTTCAACTGCCTGGAGCACTTAATCCATCAGGTAAATAAATACGGGAATTCATGTGTTGCCACGGCAACAGGAAACCCAAGCAGAATCTGTGACCTTCTCCACTCTTTCTTGGCATCCTTATTTTGGATTTTAGATGAAAACTACAAGACTAACTAGGGTGAGAGCAAATATTTTCTGAAAGTGAAGATGAAAAGTCAACAGTTCTAGAGTAAAGGAAAACCAATGCTGGCTGCTGTTCCTTCTCTTCGAGTCAAGGAGGGTTCTGCTTTGAAAAAGTATTTGGAAGTCTCCTGGTTGGAGACAAACAAAACAAGGAGGCTAACACTAGTGAACACAAAATACACTGACTTATTCAACGTTACCAGCCAGTCCCCATTTTGCTCTGAACTGCTTCACAGTGCCCCTTCTGTTGATTAAACAACAGTCCTGAGAGGCTCCAGAGGGAGCCCTGTCTGCTCTCCCTTGGTGGACAGGATGGAGCTGTTATCTCTCATCATTCATTATTGGTTTTTATTAAGTGCCAACAAGGTGTTTCATTTAAGGACCCAGGGAGCAGATGTATGTAAGATCTCTAGGGATCTAACCCTATATGGTAACACTGTTTTCCCCAGCAGCCTGGCTGGCTGGATATGAGAGTCAAACCAAAGCCCAAGCCCATTCCCAAGTTTGCCAAGATGGCTCATTACCAGGCAATAGGCTGTTTTATTTACAACATAATGGGGTTTGTATGTGTTTCCGTTCCCATGAGAAAACAACAAATTCAAACGTACACAACCACACAGACCTTAGACCTCATGGTATTTGTTTCATGACTCTCTACCCTTTGTTCTGCTACTGTATACATTTGGACAAATATTATCCCAGAATTACTACGGCATTGCGGGCTGTGTTTATTCGCTGACGCTGTTAACCAAACTGTTTGTGTCAATCAGAA
Organism: Ispidina lecontei; assembly: GCA_027559835.1. Classification (NCBI taxonomy): domain Eukaryota; kingdom Metazoa; phylum Chordata; class Aves; order Coraciiformes; family Alcedinidae; genus Ispidina; species Ispidina lecontei. The sequence continues at coordinate 5,974 of JANHOA010024354.1, read as the reverse complement.
GTTCAAACGCTCAGGAACAGTGAGCAAGACTACACTGCACCCAAACAGCTGGAGCCCAGCCCTCCTTCCCTCCCCTGCCCAGTCTCTTCAGGTTCGAGTTGGATTTTGGGGGGGATTTTTTAAACACCCTTCGGAGCGGTTGAAAGAGAACAATTACCCAGCTTTACAGCCTCTCTCGCTCAGCAAATCACCACAACACACACCCACCAGAAAGATCATCTCCACATCAAGGCTTCACCCTCTGCACCTTCCAAAGGAACTGACCTGGGGCGGGATCCTGCATGGTGGCTGGAGCTCTTCACCAGCAGCTCAGCGTTGCAAGGTCGGGTCTCTGCCGCCGCGTGCTGAGTTTGGTTTGTGGGGAGGGGGTATTTTTTTTGTGGCCTTTCTGTTCTAGAGTTTACGGAACCGCACTCGTTTTGTGTGTCTACAGAGTCATCTTCCCACGTCTGAACTCTTCGTGCTGCTTCGCTGGAGTGGAGACCTAGTGACTATTCTCACAGGGTTATTTACTGCACGCGAATAAACAAAACGGGATCACTTATTTATACATCTCTATCGTCCGCAGCCTTAGCAGCCTTCGCTAAAACCCCCAGCCAAATTCACCTCATCTGAGCGCCAGCCCCGGGTCTGTCTGTGCTGCTAACACCTTCCTTCCTCCATCCCCTGCTTCCCAGACAAACAGTGGCAGTGATGCACCAGCGAGCGCCGAGAAGCCGCAGCAGAGTCCCCAGGCGAAGCGTTCTGTTGGGATACTACGGAAGGGATCCAGCATCATCTTCACCTGGGGTATTTCTGGAGTAACATTTGTCCCATGACACCACGAGCACTTGTTAGACGGTAACTCAGCGCGAGGAGCTGGAAACCTGCCTACGGACTGCGCTCAGCAGCCACTGCCAGGCAGCCTGTCTGCTGATCCCCCCGAGGCTGCTCCAGAACCCCTGGCACAGAACAGATTGGGATACAGTGCAAAGCAGAAGCCAGGGCAAACCCAGGACTGAACAAGCAAAACTCCTCTGAAATGGGAATCTTTCCTGAAAAAAGGCCCTGGAAAGCCTGAGCGCTCTACTTTGCACATCCCAGCTGGGACTGATACCCTGCGTTCCCCAGCAGGAAAACTGCTTTGCTATTCCTTACAATACAAAACACAAAACAGCATTGATTTTTCTCTGCTAATTAAATGCGACATAATTAAACTAAATAACTTCGCTGCTTGATTTGCAAAACACTAATTGAATCTTTAAACATACTACTCCCACTACACGGAAAAACTGAGGCATTCAACCATCTAAAGTGACAACTGAGAAACAGACACCACTCCAAAAGCGCAGAGAGACAATATGATCCGTGCTTGAGCGTTTCCTTCTGAGAGCAGAAGAGATCTCAGCTGCCTCCCCCTGGCTCTAGGTGAGCACCCCAGACAGAGGGGAGAGCTTTGCAAGAAAGAGGAATAAATGAGCAAGTTCCCTCTGACATTTGCCCACGGACTCATCTTTTCTGATCTTACACAAACACCAGAAGAGGAAAGTTGGAGAAGTTGCAATTAATCATTGCATGTAGGCCCCAAAGCGTTGCAGAGCCCTGGCTTTGCTGATGCTTCGCTACATGGAAAGAACGGCAGGGGTGCGGGAAAAGAAAAAGGAGATAAAAAAGGAAAAAAGTGTGGGGTGGAAATAGAAGAATACAGAGGAGGAGACGACAAAAAGCCTGACCCATACGGCGCCTGGGCAGCCCAGAACCAGCCCCGCTTAGCGCGGCGGTGCCGGTCAGAGCATCCCCCCGCCGCTTCCCGGGCCCAGCCCCGGCCCCGCTCCCGCCTTGACAGGAGCCTCCCGCCGGCCCGGGAAGCCGGAACCCGGAGGGCACGGCGGGGGGCCCTGGCCGCCTCCTCCAGCCCCTCCGGGCCGCGCCAGGCCCGCGGCCGGCAGCTCCGGCAGCTCCGACGGGCCTCGGCAGCGGGGCTGCGCTGAGAGGAAGGCGGCGAACGCGGCCACCCCGGCGGGCTCCCTCCCCCCGGGGCCTCCCGCGGCGCTCGGCCCGCTCACCTGCTTTCTCGATCTTGCCGGACATGTCGGAGCCGGGGCTCGGCGCTCAGGCCCGGCCGCGCAGGTAGCCGGTTCCAGCGGCGGAGCGGGGCTGCCCGGCTGCCAGCCGCCGCCGCCACCCGCTTCCCTTCCTTCCCTCCCCGCCCCTCGTGGCCAATCCCGCCGAGATGGCCAGAGCCGCCCTTCGGGGGCGTTCCCCCCCCCGCAGCCTCCCGCCCGCGTCCCGCGCAGCGCTCCAATGAGGCGAGAGGAGCCAAACGCCCATTGGGGACACACACACACAATCGTTCCGCCTTCCCTCCCTCCCCGACCCTCCGCCCGGCGTCTCCGGGACGGGATCGGCAAACCGACCAATCAGAGGCGAGCTTCGGCGCGCCGCAGCCAATAGGAGCGCGGGAGAGGGCGGGCCGCTGTCCGCTGAGGGGAGCCGGGAGCGGAGCGCGGCGGCGGTTGCGGCTCCGCCTCCCTGTGGCTCCGCTGGCGGCGAGGCCGGCTTCCCATCCCCGCCTCCCTGTCCCCGCCTGGCCGGCCTCGCTCTCTTTTCCTTTCTCAGCAATGGCGGCGGCGACGGCGGAGCAGGAGCAGCAGCAGTTTTACCTTCTCCTGGTCAACCTGCTGAGCCCGGACAATGCGGTCCGCAAGCAGGCCGAGGTAACGGGTCCGCCGGGCCCTGAGCGCCGCAGCCGGCCCTGTCAGACCTTCCGCAGCTTGCCGGAGGGAGGCTGAGCGCTGGAAGGGAGGGGTGGGGGGGAGGTGGCGGAGCCGGCCGAGCCCCACGTGTGAGCAGCTGCTGCTGGGGCCGGCCCGGGGCCTCCCTCCCTCCCTCCTTCCCCGGGCGCTGCTCCCCGGCGGGTGGCGCGAAGGGGTCTCGCTTCCCTCCCCCCCTCCTCGTCCTTTTCCCGCCTCGGCGGCCCCTGCGCCTCTGGCAGCTCCCGGCCCCTCAGCGGCCTCTGGCACCACCCGGGCCCGCGGGGCTCCCCCGGGGCTGCTCCCGCTCCCCCCCGCGCTCCGGCCTGGGCTGGGCCCGGCGCTGGCGGGGAAGGGAGGCCGGTCCTGGCCGGCCCCGGAGGAGCTGAGGGCGGGTGGAGGTGGCTGAGGCGTGTGGCCGTTCTTACAGCGATTGTGCCCCCCCTCAAGCTGCCCAGCAGGGTCCCACCGCCCCCGTGCTGGGGCATCCCCTCCTCTTACCCGCACGGTAGTTCGGTTTTCACTTGGGGATGTCACCCCAGCGTTTCATCAGCTAAGAAATATTTCCCTGGAAGAAGCGTTTTCCGTGTTGCCGAGTTTCTCCCGTTCTCAGCAAAAACTTTTCACATGTGTTGTCGCAGCTGAAACGCTTTGTGGCGGCTAAGCCGTGTTAATTCTGCCTCTCTGTCATGCTTAAGACTCCATTGTCGAGCCTGGTGGGGAATCTCTGCCGTTGAATTAAACAGGAGCGTCTAGGTTTTTGCATGAATTTCCATTGCATGGCTGCATCGGGTGTTTATCGCGCTCAGCAGAGTTCAGCACATTGTCTGGCAGAGAATGGAAAGTGGGATTGTTCCTGATGCTGCAGTGCAAACTCCTCCAGTTTCGCTGGGGGATGAGGAGGAGGCAAGATGAGCGTTTTTAGGCAGATAGTGGAGCTTCTGCAGGGATTGCAAACACTTCTGGAGGAGCAGCAAGGATTTATTCCCACATTCCTGGAGGTAGAAGTGGAGTGGAGGCCATTCCCTGGCACCTCAGTTTCACCCTCTTCTCAGCTGCCTGATTTCACATAAAAACATCTGTCACAACTTTATAAACTTCATTAGAACCAGGCAAATTTACTGGCTGCCTGTGTCATAATTCATGTGAAATAAAACCTAAGAGGAGTCCAAAACTTCACATTCTTTAAACTGACATGTTCTGTCAGGAACTTGCTTGCAAGTAGTTTTCTTTCTTAGTCTACACGTGGGGTCTGGTTAATCAAAATAAACATTAATTGGCATGCTAGGTTACCAAGCTTTTCAAGTCTGTTAGTTTAGTATACAAATATACTAAATATCTGTATGCTCCTGCTGACTGTCCTAGCAGAGCAAAGACATCTCAACTATTTATTCTGCACCTTCTTTTTTCCAATTTATACCTGTTGTCTCATTCCTCCTCCACACACAGCTGTGAAGAACCCAGCTCAGTCTTCATGGCTGCTTCATGAAGTTGTACCAGGTGAACCTAGATTGGTCCTACACATCTCTAATATATATTTATATATTGGATTTTTAGGTGCTTATTGCTGGAAGCCAGGACTCCAGGTGTTGAAATAAATGAACAGCAGTGAGGAATGGATGGGCAGGGAGCTGAAGGAGACAGGCTTGGCTGTTCCTCATAGCTCTGCTCATGGACATGAGGAGGAGGAGTGTTCTGTTGAAGACTAGACATGCTGGAGGTGTAAATCCATACTCTGGGTGTAGTGAAAGATGTAAAATAATGGGAGGAGGAAGAAAAACTAATCAGCTAAGCCCTCTTTTTATTGAAGTATAGATGTATGTGTTGCCACACTCATCACTTTCATCAGTTTGCTGAAGCTTAGTTTGTTTTATCTCCACTAAAAATCACTGCAACACATGTTGATTATATTATTATTATACTATAATATAATAATATTATTATAATTATTTTAATTATTTTTTCATCCATCTATATTCTGCTATAAAAGCTTTTAATTACTTTGTCAGAGTGATACTCAAAAAATAGATTTCTTATGTTTGGAAGAACTTGAGTACTAAATTATAGATAATAAATATTGCTTGTATATATTCTAAAAGAGATTTGTACCTCTGGATAGGGTGAGCTACAAGAATCCAGTGAAGATCCAGCAGATCCAGTGAAGTTAGAGCACAATCAAGACAGATAGTAGAAGGTTCTGGCTTAGGCAGGAGGTTCCTTTTGCCTCCCTTGCCCTGGTTCCTCAGCAGCCTCTAAATTCAGTTCACAAATTGACAGAATTATGCCAGTGAACAAGTAGGTAGGTTGCTGCCATTTTTAGTGAGTTGAAACAACTCAAAATAGAATGTCATCATTATCAGAAGTGCCAGGAGGGAAGGCAGCTTCTGCAGGGCTCCAGCTGTCTAGGAAAGCATCCTTCAGCAGGGATGTGTTTAGGGAGCCTTCTTTCTGTGTTTGCCATCTTCAGAGATAATGGCAATTTATCATGGTGTCAATATAGTAAATAATAGCAATATCAATATAGTGTATCAGTGTCAATATAGAATAGAATTGCAGTGTCAATATAGTATATCATGGTGTCAATAGAGTATATAATAGCAGGATAAATAGATATATACATGGGAATGGTTCACCTGAGAAGACTTCATTCTGGCCCTAAATTACATTTAAATAACATTATTATTTAGAGCCTCTGGGGATTTCTCTCATTGACTGTGGGTCAGCATTACCAGCTAGAGGGGCTGTGGGGGAAGAATCCTGTGAATGAAGCCACTGGGAGGGTGGTGTGGAAGTGGAAGATGCCATCTGACATGAAATGTGTGGTAGAAGATACACCTGCAAGGTCTGGAAATCAGCTCCAGTGTTAGAAAGAGCTGCTGCAAGGGTAAGAATTGGGCTAGGCAAGCAGGGAACTGAATGATTTGGACCTAGGCTTTGTGTACTTGGCTTGTTCCACTCAATTCTTCATCAGAATTTCACTTTTGTTAAGAGGGTCTCCTTAGTGGGCAGATGAACTAGCCTGTCTTGCTGAAATTCATCCAGGAGTTGCATGAATTTCAACTCATTTCAACTCATGCAGGAGTTGAAAAATGCAAAGTTGTGATTCAAACCATGCAGCTGAGCTGGGATTGCCACATCACATTGTAAAGGCCACAGAAAGGTTCCAAAATCCTGGTTTTTTGAATTATTTTCAGTGCTTCTTAACCCCTTTGTCACAGATCAGAGTTTGGAATCCTCTGAGG
>JANHOA010024353.1:0-11016 GCA_027559835.1 Ispidina lecontei | reverse complement strand
TTAGACAAGCATGATTTCCCCTTACAGAATCCATGTTGACTACTTGTGATAAGCCTCCTTTCCTCCAGATGCTTAGAAATGGCATCGAGGATAAGTTGTTCCATTACCTTTCCAGGGATGGAGGTGAGGCTGACAGGCCTGTAGTTACCCGATCAGAGAACAGATTTCCATAGGGGACTCTGAAGAGGTACACTGCTTGTTTGGAACAGGTGGGCAGATAGCTTTAGGGAGTCTTGATAAATGGTGACAAGCTTACAGCCTTTAGTCAGCCTCTGTGCATCAGGCAAGATAAAAGGTACTGGAGCTGGATGCAGGTAGGATCCCTTCCAGAAAGATTTCAGAGGCTTGGCAGTTTGTCCATCCAGAACTACTGTGATTAGCTCCTACCCATTCGAAAAGTAAGCATTGCCAGGTTATTTAATAAATTGTGATCCTGTGTTTCTTCTACATAATGTAACTGAACACCCAGATGCTTCACCCAGGTCTTTGTCTCTGAAGGAGCTTGTACAACTGCTTACTGAAGAGTATGACTACAGAAGAAAATGTAGTTCAAAATCAGATGTGGATGATCTGGTTCAGGGTTTGGGTTTGGGTCAGACACTTGACTGTGGCCTTACATACCAGATATGGGTTTTGTGAATTTTCTTTGTATATATAGATACACTTGGATCTGAAATTAATTATTTTTCTCCCCAAAATTAGTTCCTGTAAAAGTTCTTCATTTTACTTGCTAGTCTCCTGGAATAGAGTAGTCCCTTGGAGAATGTATGATAATAATGTAATATTGAGGCAAAGTTCTGGCAGGATTTAATATATTTCTTCTAAAATACTTCTACTTGATTTACCATTATAGACTTAACAAAGCCTAGATTATTTTAACATAAGCATGTCAGTCCTGTTCAAATCTTGTTATTATTTTCATGAAGAAAATTAATATTTTGAAGTGCTTTGGATCAGATCCCAAATGTTACCTCTTTCAGATGAGTGTTCTAAAGATTCCTTGATCATCCTTACAAGGGAATTGTATAAATAATTATTAATGAATGCTATTACTCTGTAAATTCCCCTGTGACCCGTACTGTGTACAGGAATTGGAGCCTTGGTTCCAGTTTTTCATTAATGTGCCTTAGCAATCTTAATGTACTTTATTTACTTTCTTGCCTACTCATAATACATTTATTACTATTCCTCATAAAGAGACATCCTTTGTGATTTGGAGGTAGACTGTTTTGATCACATGGGATTAGATAATGATTCTTCAAAACTGCCCCTGTTGATGAAAACAAAACAGTTTTAGTTGATGTTTTAAAGTTACCTTTTAAAAGGTAAAATCTCTGTTTTCTCGTGTAGGAAATACAGCACAGACAGAGAAGTTGGGAATGTGACTAAGGATCTTGAATGTATGTGTCAGTAAAAAGGAGAATTTGAGAATGAGTGACTTAAAGTGACAAAACCAAGGCAGGGTCATTTTGACAAGGTTTCACTATTTGTAAGTGTTTCTATAGCTCTTGGAGGTGAATGTCGAAGAGAAATTGATCCTTCCTGGTGACTTACACATTGTTAGTTCTTAGAGCTCCATTGTGAGATCTAAGGCTCTGGTAAGAACCTTAGTGGATATACTGCAGGTGTCAGTGGCAATTCTGAATGCTGAAGCAATCCAGCACAGGTTTTGTTCTGCATGTGTGAAATGCTACTTAGTAGTATTTTTTTTTTTAAATTTTATTTTAAGAAGTTCAGAAGAAGTTCATTGAAATTTCTGGATGTCAGCACCCAGGACAACTCATGTATTTTCTCACCCAATTGGGTGATGTAGAGCTTAATCCCTTTCTCCTAGCAGCAGCTTCCAATAAAGCCTAAGGCTTGGGTGCTGAAGATCTGATCACAAGCTTGATCCCTTACCTTCCTGTACCAGCACCACTCCCAGTGCTGGGTTGATTGGTGGACTCATGCTGATGGATGACGCTGTGGCTGAAGGGAAGCTGGGAGAGGCATGGAGAATGTGACTGGAGTCACATGTGAAGTAAATGGTGTGTGTTGTAGTACCACACACTGGCCAAAGCAGGCAATGAATAGAGAACAAAAGTTTGGAGGTGCAACAAGATCTTAATTTTTAAATCTTTGTTCCCTAATAATGAGAACTTTTAAAGGAATGCCTAAAAAAATGACTTGGTTTGGTTGAAAAGCAAAGGCTACCACAGAGCAATGTTCCATATATGTCTAGACAGGTTTTTAAAGCATGGGAAAATGAGGAAATAGAAATGGAGATAGTGAGCTCAGTTGTCAGTGTTGCAGAGGTTTTGTGTTTGACAGACTCTGTTTGTCCTTCATGCAGGGTGTCCCTTGCACAGACTTTTGTCAGGACAGCATGGTCACTGCCCATGATGCAGTACAGTATTTACTGCTTGCTAGTGCAAAACCACCTCCTCCATCCAGCCTTAGGTAGGTGTCAGAGACAAATATCTTTGTGCCTTCCCTTGTTAGCCTCAGTTAAACTCATATTGTTTTGTTTAAAGCAACAATGACATTTACTGATATCTCAGCTTGTTCTTACAGAGATAGCTGATGTCTTTGTATGTCTTTGTGATAAACTTAGCTAATTACTTAGAAATAAACCTTACTTACACTTGAACATCCTTGAATTGCTACTCAAGTTAGGAATTGCCTGTAGCTCTATGGCAGAATTGAAGCCTAGAAGTTAAAAAAATGATTTCTCAAACCTTGACTGTTTTATAAGTTTATATGGATCCTTTAAATGTCACTGTTTGTGATTCCATGTTTTGCACAACAGCAATTTTGTTTTGTATTAGGAGATGAGAGGAAGACTCTGGTAAGAGACATCTAGCAAATTCCGTACTTCTATTGTAAAAGGTTGGCAAGTTTTTAAGAGGCAATAACAATCGGTAGTCTGAAAATATCCTTGTAACATCATAATTGAATTGTCTGGAATATTCCTCTCCTTTGTTGTAAGGTTATTTTAGGACATTACTCAATCTTTTACATATTCTTTTGCTGAAAGTACACTGAAAACATGGAGAAGAGTTGGAATGTGGCCAATTCCACTCAAGTTCAAGCTTAACTTACTTAATCCTTTCCTCTTTGAGAGCACTAAATCCATTTATATTTCATTCTGTAATGGATAATTTTTGTTCTTCATCTTTAAAGTTGTATGCCTACAGTTCTATTTCTTTAGATCATGCTTGAAGAGTTGAATATTTTCTATGTGAAATTTGGTGAACCTTCTGTCTAATGCAACTGCTACAGAACAAGTGGGCTGTACCAATTCCTTTTAGTCATATCTTTGGTGACAGATGGTATATTTGCAATTGTATGCTGGATCTGGTCAGTTTCATTATTGTGTCAGTACCTTTGGCTTGTACTGCTCTTGCAAGTAGAAGCTCTTTGTACAGAAGTTCTTCATTTTTTGTTAGCCCTAAACATTATAGCTGGCAAGCATGAATTTAAGTGAACACAAATCTTCTCATATTCCTCAGAAGTTAAAATATTCACCTGGGCTATAACTAGGAGGTGAGGATATTTGGTATTTTGATACAGATTGTGCTTTTTATTTCTGTCACCATACACCTTCCCAGGCGCGTTATGGTTGGTTACTGGTGATGGCTGTCGAGCTCCTCACCACAGCTTCCTTTGGAATGTGCTTTGCATTTTTCTGTCAAAGAACTACGCTCTGTTGTCTGTTAATACTTCAATAGTAAAATAAATAACTTCTATAAACTCAGAGGACTAAACAGTCCATTTTCACTTATTTACCTCACTAGTTAGATGGAGAGCTATCAAAAGAGAGGATTGCAACTGCTACTTTATGCTGTCTTATAGCTGATGTATCACTTAAGGCACAGTAGTTAGTCTTAGGAAATATGTTCCATATAAACACTGTCAAGGAGCTACTGTTAGTTTTTTCAGACGTCAGTAATTCAAAGCAGAGCTTTCTGGAAGTTTTCTTTAATTACTTTGCAGAGGACTATACACACTTCAGTGAAGTGTAATATGTCTCTACAGGCAGTAGAACTTAGCAGTTCTTCAAGCATGCCTTCATCTGCCTAAAAAAACCCAGTTTGGTCTTGCAACTAAGGCAGAAAAAAAAGAATTGGCCAATAACTAGAAATAAGTAATCCACATTAAATTACTTAAGAGTTGTATATATATCTGTGACATTGTTAGCTTAAGACAATATTCCGGCAGTATATTCTTTACATGACAAAATTTAATTTGGGGACTTGAAGTTCCTACTTTTGCAAAGACAACTTTTTTTTGTCCCAGTTAGAAATTTGTTTTAGTAACATTGTTTTTAGTAGTGTTTGCAACCCCTGATCTTTTGTAGCTCAAATAATGTCGCATTTCTTATGAAGTGCTGCCCGCTGTTTCTTTATCTGTTTAGCAAAGGTTTTAGACTTTAGCCTGTTGATTCAGGTTCCAGCACTGATTAAACTGATTAAATTGGTATATGTTAGGAAATAAGAGTTAGAGAAAAGATAGCTTCTTATTCCAAATTTGAAGGTACTGACAATCCTGGTTTGGCTTAGTTTTGGGGTTTCCCCTGAAGTAGTGAAATTTACAGATTTCATTAGGGATCCAATTAATTCTTACTGACATCTCAAGTGTTTTCTGCTTCCATTAATTGCTGGCCTCTTCTTCTGCAACCTATAATGCATATTTATCACTGCTCATATTATCTGTTCATGGAGGGAGCAGAGAAATAAAAACAACTGCTTTTGTAGTTTGTATTGTTTTTTTCTCTCTGGTCAGGTAGGACAGGTGTGTTGTGTGGTGGAGCATATGTTGATTCAGAGAACTCTAAACAGAGAAGACAAAGTCAAAAACTGTGCTCTGCCAAAGAGGAGAGAGGGCTGTGTGCTGGTGGTGAGTAGCAGAGGGTGATTGCCACTGACAATGCAGGCTGTTGCTGGTGGGAAGTTAGGAGGCTCTGCTTATTTTATATCACTTTTTTTTATTGGCAAGCTACTCATCTAAGTTGACCTGCATTTGAAAACACTGGGTGGTACTGACTGGCAAATATGTGTGACATGAGGATGAAAATTAAATACTGGCCTCCCACCTCAGTTTTCCTGTGATTTGCATGCAGCCAAATGTTATCCCATGCTCCATATCAGGGAGCACACTGACATTTTCTTCATTCAGAAGTTAGTGTGACATACAGAGCTAGCAGGGAACGCAGTAAAATAAAGCAATCAAATTTGTATTTCTTACTGCATCCAGTGAGAGCATTGTTGTGGGAGAAGGCACCCTTGCTTCCTCCTCGTGTGTGACAGCAGGGACAGCAGTCCACTCTGAAAAGTAGCTATGCAGTATGCCCTTGCTGAGCAGTTTCCAGATGAATTTCCTCTCTGCTCACTAGTTCTTCATGGAAAAATCTCATAATTTTTCATTCCTGCTTGTAGCAGATGTCAGGATCCTGAGTGTGCCAACAGACTCTGCAGCTCCTTCCTGTCTGAGAGGTTGGCTTCCAGCATTCAGACCAACTCTGAAATGATGGAGCTGTGTAGCCTGGGATCAGATTTGTGGGAAAGCTGTGAGAAGTTGTCTTTTCTCTAGAAGCTGCTATTAGGGCTGGACTTGCTTGGGACCTTGACTGAGCAGTGTTTCAGCAGTGCTTATGTCTGGCCAGGCACCTTGGTATCCCTTGCTCCTGCCCTGCCACCTTCCCATCTTGGCAGGGCCATTGCAATGGCCTTGTCTGCTGATCCAACCCATGGCTGTCAGTGACCCATTGGGTCTGACCTATTGCTGATTTGCAATCAGCCCAGCCCCACATGGCTTGTGTCCCAGGGGTGAGGAGCTGCCCACAGCCCATGTCTGCCTGTGTTCCTGCCCTCGCCCAGTGGCCCTCTCCCACGAAGCTCTTTTCAGAGCAATGCCAGCAAGATCTTTGGATGCAGCAGTTTGTTTCTTGTTTGTATGGTAAACAGCTTTTAGCTAAAGCATTTCAGTCAGCTGGAAACATTCACTGGCTTGAGCTGCACACTTAAAGAGCTGGCAGACGTAAACTTGTTGCTATGCTCTGTTCTGGCAGTCACCTTGAATTTCTGCTCTTGCTGGTGAATATTCAGCTTTTTTCACTTCTCACCAAAACACATAATTCAGTGTATTCCTGTGATGTTCCCTGAATTTCTGTGCATCTTTGCATGAGGATATCAGAAAGGTCTTGCTTTAAAGTCAGGCAACCCAACAGGGAATTGCTACTAGGTCAAGTATAAGAGCTTGTTTTGTTTATCCAGTGATGTAAGTTGTTAGTGTGATGAATGAGGACCAATACACTGAATGAAGAGAGTTCTTAACTAATGATGGATAGAAAAATCAATCCAGAGGTCAGAAACATCATAGAGGAAGCAGACACAGTAGAATGCTAAAACAGCACAAAGGAGGATATAGGAAAAGACCAGATATCAAACAGATTTTTTTATAAGCTCAAAATGTATGCAGAGGTTCAGTGCTGTCAGCCCAAGGAGAATGATGTGACCAGAAAACCAGGTGAAGAGAAGACCCAAAGAACAGAATTTTCTCATCAGTATTACAGACAGTTTTTAGAGTGATATGCTGCAGCAAGTCATGCTGCATTTCACGGTAGTTTTGAAGCAGCAGCAAAGTAAATCACTCTTAAGTGTGGGAAAGTGTTTGGAGGGAAGTTTTGTGTGTTATCATGGGTACAGCGTTTGTTACTGTTTGAAACCAGAGGTCTAGCGTGAAAGTAATACTCTCTGCAGCTCCATGTGTGGCTTGCTCTTGAAAGGCAAATGTCATTTTGAGTAACACTGCCTCATATTGAAGACATCTAGGAGGGAGAAGAAAGGTTTAGATTTCATATAGAACACGTGGCACTTCTCCCAGTATATATGGAATCTCTTTTACACCCAGAATACGGCAGATATATATATATATGTAGTAGTCACTGTTGTAACAATAACTATACTTATTTATTTTATAATTATACATTATATTGCAAGATACTGTGCTATATAATATAATACAGTATAATATATGTAGTAGGGAGAATTATATGCATTTTCATATAATTAGTATCTTTGATCTCAGAACACTAAAACAGTAAAGCAGAACAAGCAGTTGTTTTTTGGGGGAACGTCTTGACGTATTGGTAGCAATGTTTCCCACAGAGAAACAAAATTATATTTTCATCTTAAATGAGAGAACTGGCACCCTTGATTTCATTCAGCCTTGTATGACTACTTTGTAGGAACAGTGAGCCAGCACAAGTTCTACACCTGACTCCTCAGGTTCTGTTAGATATCCCCTAGGAAATTCCCAATCTCCCGTGCCCTCTGGTTCTGCTGATTGCTGAAGCCACAGTCATCGGAGACCCCTTTGAACAAACAAAAAGTCTGTCACTCTTCCAGTGAGAATTACTCATAAGTAATTATGAGTGGAAAGAACATAAAAGACAAAGGAAGATGGGGAATTGGAAAGACATAGCGAAAAAAAAAATCGGCCATGAACTTAGACAGTGGTCTTTGCCCTCCTGAGCAGCCTATATGCTGTCAACTTTTCTCATAATTATCATAGCAAACAAGATTTAAGAAATGCTTTGAAGGAGGGCAATGCAGTGACTTTGCAGGTGTTGCAGAGAGTTCTTCCAAAGCTTGAAGTATAATGGGGGGAAGCATAGAAGTGCTTGACTGAAAATTTAACAAGAGGCTAATGAAAAATAACTTAGAGTAATTGTGAGTTGGCAGTTCAGTACCAAGTGAGAATAATAATGAGAGTAGTCTATGGAAGGGAACATGAAGTTCCTTGTATTTGAGATACCGAAGGGAGTGGAGGGGGATGCACAAGACAGTTCACAGAGTCAGAATGATGCACCAGGAAAATGGTCTTTGCAGCAGCACTCATGATTAGTTGCTGTGTTTGTCCTTGTGACAGCACAAGATTTTGTTTTAATCTGGTCCTGAGATGATGACGATCTGGACAAGGGTATTATTTTAAGTACATATTACAAGATTGTATATGAGCGATATTGTACAGAAAGATTCTGCAAGACTCAGTCTGGATTTGACAACCTAAAGCTGATCTGAGTTGGAGATAACATTCAGACAATCATCTTAAATGGCGAGCTAGATGGTGCCACTGTACGGTGATCAAGAAAGGATCTGGCAGGATGAGTTTATGGAGGTGGGTAATAAAAACCCTAATTTGGTTATGTTGATCTTAAGCTGATGCCTTTATAGTATCAGCGATTTTGGCTGAGATAACAATTTGGGAAGAGTCTTGGAGCACTAGAGTACAGGTGTAGCATCCAAAGAGGTGGTGATACTTGACATTGTGTTAATAGATGAAATTGTACCAGCAAAAGTTTTAAGAGTAAAGAAGAGCAGTAATTCTCCCGAGAGCTTTGCAGAAAGCATGAAGTTGTTCCTTTGAATGACATCCAGAGGAACATTTAGAGAGATCAGGATAAGACTGTGCAAGGAAGCCAAAACTTCAGAAGTAAAAACTCTTTAACTGTGAAAGGCTCTTGGCATGTCAGGAAGAATTAAAAATGAGCCCAGTTCCTGAGGTCTGGACATCAACAAATGCCTAGAGATTTTAAGAGCGGCTGTGTTTTGAGTGCAAAAGGTAAAAAACATCAAGAAAGGGAAAAACTTCATGCAGTAGTTTTAAAGATATTAGAGTTCTAAAAAAGCAGGAATTTGTAATGGTGGCTGAAGAAGCAAATGAGGCTAAGAGAAACATTAGGGAGTTTTTTCTTTGTAAAAGGAAAAGCCTGTGAATATAAAGAGAATGAAAACAGGCAGAGATGGGGAAATGAGAGTTTCTGAAGGAAATAATGAAAATAAGTGGGATGGCTGTGGCTCTAAGGAGGGTGGAACACACAGCAGGACTGAGAACAAGTATTTTCTGTGTTTCAAGGATGAGGTAGGGAAAGGAAGGGAAGAAATAGTCAAGTTGCTGTTCTGCCAGATTTCTGTTGGAGAAATAGACATCAAAAAATAAGACAGAAGGATTTGAGAACTGGAGTCAAGGAGGTGACAGTCATTGTAGATGTGATAGATAAAGAAATGGTAGGCTAAGAGCTTTCTACCTACACATTGTGAAGGAGAACATGTGAAAGAACAGAACTTTTGCTCAGGAAGCTGTTGATGATGAGGGGTAGTGCTTCGGGGCACGGCTTAGTGGTGGGCTTGGCCGTGCTATGTTAATGGTTGGAGTTGAGGATAATAAGGGCACTTTCCAACCTAAATTATGTTATGATTCTGTGAACTAGGACTGGGGTTAAACTGCAGTAAGGGAAAATAACAAAAGTATAATAGAAAGAGGTACATTAAACAGTGGGATTTGAACAGCTAGTTAGTGAAATAAAATGGAGGTTTGTAAGACATCTGTAAGAAATGGCTGCATTAAATGGCTTTGTGCTCTTAGAATATATTCTGCTAGAAATGGGATCCTGTGGTTGGGGCTACCTGACAGTCCATCGTGTAGCCTATCCTAAAACCTTCCAAACCCCTGAGCACTTGCACATTACAAATTGGGTAAAAGGTTCCCAAGTCTGAAGTTTTTACTTTGAAAGGGTAATGTGCCAGGAAGACTGGGAGGCTGTGTGTATTCTACTGAAACTGGTATTCGTCATGAAGGATAAATCTTTGTGTTTATGCCTGTGAGCTTCTAATACCTACCTCGACATAGTAAGAATGTGAATGCCTGGTATGATCATTCATGTTAGCAGTCTGGAATTGAAGTAAGGAGAGTAGGGCATTTTCATGACATCTTTTTCATTACTGACAAATCAGTGAATGGTAAAAAATACAAGTAAATATGCAGAGCAGGCTAATGTTCTATCAGCTCGGATTGTTGGATTTGGGATACTTGTCTAACACAGTGAAGTATATAGGCAGTACATCAATGTAATGAAATGCACCTCTAACACAAACACTCACATTTGTGTTTACTGACAAAAGTAACTTCAACAAAACATTGCTTTTCCCAGTTTCTAGACTTCACCCATCTGAATAGTAAGTGCACCCTTATCTTTGTGATCTTCCCAAGAAAGTGGCACCAGTTTATCTTATTATCTGTGCTTCTTAAGAAGTACTCTGATGGAAGGAATATTTACTTACCAGAAGCTTCAAGTCTTCCTCGGGGGAACCAGTCAGATTGCATACAAATTCCAAAATGCCAGGCAAAGATTGCAGAAATTCCAATTCTAATCTATATCTAATGATGGAAATTTGTATTCTAGACAGAACTGTCCAAAATGGTATTTGTCATGTTATTTACATATGAAATCAGTTCTAAGCAAGTGCTCAAAGGCTTTATGGAATCTCAAACATAGCTTGAATAGTGAGAGTAGGAGGTATCAGAGTGTATCTGTGCTCAGAATTACTATGTCTCCAGCCCTGTACCAGGGAAATACTCTCATAAACCATGTGCAGGGTAGTTAGAGTCACAGTCTGAGATGTCTAAATTGAGTGGTTTATATGTTGGTGATTCTCATGTCTGCAGTCCAAACATAATCAGCAAAAACCTAGTTGAAACAGTCAGTGGGAATGGGAGTGATTCAACACACCCTTAAAATAGACTGCAAGAGCTGGACAGATGAACAGCTTCTAACAGTCTTCTGGCAGAGGATGGTCATGTTCCTCATGTGTAGGCATGCACTTCTAGCAATCTAAATTGAGACATTTTTATCTGGAGCACAATCCTAACATAGCAAAAAGTGGCAGATGCCCACTGTGACAAGTAAGTGTAGGATGAACTCGTCTGCAGTGCCTACTTGAGCTTTTTTCCCAGTAAACTTCCCATTTATAGCAGATAAAGAGTAAGGGCAGAGCAAGCTTAGGGGGACTGCATGACCTGGTGCATGAATGTCCTATGTCTCTGAGGTTTCTTCCCATTCAAATCTGTCCCCTCATTACAGGAAGGATGTTGAGATACTGGAACGGATTCAGAGAAAGGCAACAAAGCTGGTGAAGGGACTGGAGAGTTTCTCCTATGAGGATAGGCTGAGGGAGCTGGGATTGTTTAGTCTGG
>JANHOA010024349.1:0-10577 GCA_027559835.1 Ispidina lecontei | reverse complement strand
TGGGGTGATGCTGGGTGTCACTAGGTGATGCTGAGCGTGACGATGGATCTGGGGAAATGGTGGGTGCCCTGCGAGGTGCCGTGAGTGCCACCGGGGAAGGGAATGTGTGGAGATGCTCAGTGTCCCGGGGAGGTACCGGATGTCCCTTCCCGGTGCCGAGCGCCCGGGGGGCGGCAGGTGGCGCAGTCGGTCCTCGGATGCTGCTGGAGACGCTGCTGAGGATGCTGCCAGGGTCTTTCAGGGATGCAGCCACCCAGCCTAGCCCCGTGCTCTGGGCACCTTCTTGTCCACATCCATGGCAGTTCCTCCTGCTCAGCCCCATCCTTTGAGGTTCAGGTGCAGCACGGTGATGCCCAGCACTGAGCCAGCTGTGAGAGGAGCTTCTGTGTGATGCCCAGCCCAGCCTGGAGGATCCATTCCTTTCTCTCCAGCACATTCTGATCCCCCAGCTGCTCTGGGACAGGTGCCTGGGAGCGCCCATGGGTCTTCACGGGGTGTTTGGGCACAGCAGAGGGTGTGGGGAAGGCGAGACGGGCTGGATCTGTGTCTCACCCGGGTCTCTGTGCCCCTTCCTTCTCCTGCAGATCCACTTCTGGGAGGCCCAGCGCCAGAACGAGAGCGTGCGGGTGAAGACTCTTTTCCTGCCGGAGAGCGGGGTGAAGCTGAAGAACCTGACGGGGTACACCTCCTACTGGGTCAGCGTCGCCGCCTTCAACGCTGCAGGAGACGGACCCCGCAGCACCCCCGTCAAGGGGCAGACACAGCAGGCAGGTGGGGCCTGTGGCACGGCTGTCCCCAGCCCTTTGCCCAGCAGGGTCACATCCAGACCCTTCCTGCTCCTGAGATCTGTGGGGTCACCTCTAGTGACATCCCTGGGTGATGTCCCTTCGTCTCAGCTGCACCCTGGCTCCTGCAATCCCAGGAGTGACCCAGTGGGGATGGGGACACAGGCGGGTGGCACCAGAGTGGTGTGAGATGGTGATGATGGCAGGGAGAGGGGCTGGCTTGGTGCTGGAGGCATCCCCTAGGAGCACTGAGCTGGCCCCAACCACCCCGCTCCTTCGCAGCCCCCAGTGCCCCTGGCACCATCCGCTTCAGCGAGCTGACCACCACCTCGGTGAACGTGTCTTGGGAGCCACCACCCCTGCCCAACGGCATCCTGGAGGGCTACAGGCTGGTCTACGAGCCCTGCATGCCCGTGGATGGTGAGGGCACGGCGCGGGCGCTGCCGGGAGGCTGGTGGCACTGGGAGGGCTCTGGGGTAGACCTGGCTCAGCCTCTCTCCCCGCAGGCGTCAGCAAGATCGTGACGGTGGATGTGAAGGGGACCAGCCCGCTGTGGATGAAGGTGAAGGATCTGGCCGAGGGTGTCACGTACCGGTTCCGGATCCGGGCCAGAACCTTCGCCTACGGGCCCGACGTGGAGGCCAACATCACCACGGGGCCTGGGGAAGGTACATCCTGGGATGCTGAGCTGGGGGGAGGGAGGAGATGTGATGGGGACAGTTCCCCCAGAGCCACCTGGACTGGCATGGCCACCTGCCAGCTTGTACCCCCCACCCCTCCAGCTCTGCTCTGGATCCCCAGGTGCCCCCGGGCCCCCCGGTGAGCCCTTCATCTCCCGCTATGGCTCAGCTATCACTATCCACTGGTCAAGTGGGGACCCTGGCCAAGGACCCATCACCAGATATGTCATCGAAGCCCGTCCTTCAGGTACTGCTGCTCCTCTCTGCTTTCCCCCCCAGCCTCCATACCAGAGCTGCCTTGGAGAAAGGGAAACTGAGGCAGGGAGTGCTGATCTCTCCCAGGCCACCCAACAGGCCAGGTTGGGGATTAGCACCTGGGTATCAGCCATGTGCTGGTCCGTGAGGACCACTCTGACATGCTCCTGGGTGGAGGGAGATCAGCCTTTCACCCTGGGTTGTCCCAAAGAGCTGGTTCCTCCCTCACTTCCAGGCACCTTCTTCTCTTCCAGACGAGGGGCTCTGGGACATCCTCATCAAAGACATTCCCAAGGAGGTGACCTCCTACACCTTCAGCATGGACATTCTCAAGCAGGGGGTCAGCTATGACTTCCGTGTCATCGCTGTGAATGACTATGGCTACGGGACCCCCAGCACACCTTCCCCCTCCGTGTCAGGTAGCCAGTGGGGACAGCATGCAGGTGTCCCCGGGGGGATGCTGTCACCCCTGTGCCACAGGCAGAGTCCCAGCACTGCTCTCACCCCGTGGCCAACACCAAAACCAGTCTCCCTGACCCTGCTTGGCTCCCACAGAGCCCCAGTTCCCACTGCCAGCACTCCCTGTGCCAAGCCTCCTGCTGAACACCCCCTTTACCCCACTCCCTCACTTCAATCCAGGTGTCACAAGGTTCCCTGAGGTGCCCCCATGTCCTGTGGCAGGGTCTCCCCATCCATACTGGTTTGCCCCCGCCGTGCCCATTCCCCTCTGATCCTCCCTGCTGTGCCCCAGCCCAGAAAGCCAACCCATTCTATGAGGAGTGGTGGTTCCTGGTGGTCATCGCCCTGGTGGGGCTCATCTTCATCCTCCTGCTCGTCTTCGTGCTCATCATCCGCGGGCAGAGCAAGAAATACGCCAAGAAATCAGACTCAGGTGAGCACCGGGGGTGAGATGAGTGGCGATGGGGACCCCTCGGGGTGCCAGGCAGGGGGTGCAGAGCCCTGACCCCTTAGGAGCCCCTCTGGGAACCTCCCTGCCTGCCTCTGGGGTCTGAGTGAAGCAGTGGGAGCCTCCCTGGGGGTCACAGCTCCTCTTGAGATCTGGTGCTGTTCTCATGATGATGCTGTGGGCTTACAGGGGAGCGCTGGGAGCTGTAGATTAAAGAAGTGACTTGTCCTGCTGCCAGCTGGGGAGGCAGAGCAGCCCCGGGGGCTCGGCAGAGGTCACCGGGATTAGTCAAACACGGCTCTGTTTTCTTTGCTGCGTCAAGGGCTCCAATTGTGGGGAAAATCCAGATCTCTTCGCTGAGCAAACAGAGCTAGGGGGCAGGTCGGGGTGAGAGCCAAGGCGGGTGGGCTCGGCACAGCACCGGGCAGGGGGCTGCTGCCCTGGGACTGGCACATTGTGGGCATCCTCAGGATTTGGTGTCTCCAGCACCAGAGCTGGCACAGGTCATTCCTGGCCCACCATGTGCAGGGGGAGGGTCTGGGGGAGGCTGAGCATCCCCCTCCTGCAGGGAACGGCTCCAAGGCGACGGCCCTGAGCCATGGGGAGATGGTGAGTCTGGATGAGGGCAGCTTCCCAGCCCTGGAGCTCAACAACCGGCGGCTCTCCGTCAAGAACTCCTTCTGCAGGAAGAATGGCATCTACACCCGGTAGGGACCCCCGGCTGCAACCCCCTCCCTGGGCAGGGGGATTGATTTTTCAGTCCTTGTGCCCATCCCTCCACTGTGCACTGACCGTGGGAGGGAGCTGGGGAGGGCTGGCACCCCAGGGGGGTGACCCTATTCCACCCAGTGTCCCCCCTGCCACGAGCTGCAGCCACTGCACCCACCCTGATGTGCTGTGATCCTGAACAGCCTGAAAACCTGGGAATCCGTGGGAGCTCCTGGACTATGGGCAGGGCCCTTGGCAGGGGGCTCAGCTGGGTTCATCCCCGCTTGGCACAGCCCCGAGGGGGAACCCATGCTGAGCACCCTCCTCTCCCCGAGATCCCCACCACGGCCCAGCCCCGGCAGCCTCCACTACTCGGACGAGGATGTGACCAAGTACAACGACCTGATCCCTGCCGAGAGCAGCAGCCTGACGGAGAAACCCTCCGAGGTCTCCGACTCTCAGGTGACCACCCAGGGGCTGCACGAAGGGATGGGGACCTGGGTCATCAGGGGGAGGGATGCAAGGGCAGGATGGATGATGCTGGGAGCCTTCGCTGAGCACCAGTCCAGCTCTCTGCTCACCACCCTGCATCGGTGCCACTCTCCTTCCCCTCTGAGGCAGCAGCATCCCCCGTGGCTTTGCAGAGCGGAGCCAGAGTGAAGCTGGCACAGCCCTCAGCCCATGTGCTGGGGATGTGGCACTGCAGGGGACCCCCAGGGCTGCTGGGGACAGTGGACAGGAGGGCAGCGTGGTTGGGGACTGTCCTGCTGCCCGGTCGCTGGTGGCAACAGCCACAGCTTTGCCAACCCTGTAGAATGGCACTTTTGTCTCCTCCTGGAGGAGTGGGCAGCAGTGGCCGGGCATGAGCACGGCCGTGGGCAGCTCTGAGGGGCTGCAGGAGCATCACTCCCAGGACTGATGCTGGGTGGCACCTAAAGAGATGAGTCTGAACCCAAGGGAAGGTGCTGGGGGTCCCCAATGAGCTGGGGGGGACCAGCCCTGGGTGGCCCCCCCAATCACTGCCTGCACCGGCTGTTTCTTGTGCATGGACACAGCAGATGCTGCTCTGCTCCCTCTTGCCTGCGAGGGGCTTGAGAGGCTTCTGAGGAGCTGTGAAGAGCGGCGGGAGCTGGTTCTGGCTCGGAGCAGCTTCCCCACCGCTCTCAATGGGCCCTTTGTGCACGGCCAGGGGAAGCTGAATCCAATTACCGCCGGCGGGGAGGCTGGGCTGCCCAAAAACACCCTCCCCGCCAGCCCGGGGAAGGGCATCACGGCCTCAGGAACCTCCCCCCCGACGCTCCGTGGGGCCCCAGGACCCTGCAACCCTTTTGTGGGAGGATTTATTTTGCTTTGGCGAGCAGCAGAAACGCCCCAGCGGTGCTGCAACCCCTGAGGTCTTTTTGGGGTGCACACTCCAGGAGCTCTCCCTGCTCCGGGGGCTGTGAGGGGGTGATGCTCACCCCCACCCTGTGTTCTTTAGGGCAGCGACAGCGAGTACGAGGTGGACCCTGGCCACCAGAAAGCTCATTCCTTCGTCAACCACTACATCAGCGACCCCACCTACTACAACTCGTGGCGGCGGCAGCAGAAGGGCATCTCTCGGGCTCAGGCCTACAGCTACACCGAGAGCGACTCCGGGGAGCCCGACCACGCACCCCTCTCCAACAGCACCTCCACCCAGCAGGGCAGCCTCTTCCGCCCCAAAGCCAGCAGGACTCCCACCCCTCAAACCCCCGGCAACCCCCCCAGCCAGCCCGGTACCCTCTATCGCCCGCCCAGCAGCTTGGCACCCGGCTCCAGAGCCCCCATCGCTGGATTTTCTTCTTTTGTTTGATGTTGAAAAAGAAGCGAAAACAACCAGGAGGAAAAAAAAAAAAAAGTGTAGGGAAAACAAAAAAAATCAGAAAGAAGAAGGAAAAAAAACCAACCATCCAAACTAACAAGCCCCAAGAAATTCAGAACAATGGCAAAAACAGCGACAAGGAGAAGAGGAGGAGGAGGAGGAGGAAGAGGAAAGGCCAAAGGGCCCCGGGCATGGCAGTGGTGCCAGGGTGGGCAGTGGGCTCAGGC
Source organism: Ispidina lecontei (assembly GCA_027559835.1). Lineage (NCBI taxonomy): Eukaryota > Metazoa > Chordata > Aves > Coraciiformes > Alcedinidae > Ispidina > Ispidina lecontei. Next base: position 5,172 of record JANHOA010024349.1, on the reverse strand, counting down.
TGGTGCCCATGGCAGGTGTTTGGCAGCAGGCTGGGGAGCAAATCCCAGCTCTCTTTGGCCAAAGCTTTCTGTCTCATGGGCTCCCCGGCCGAGGTGGGGCAGCAGGGCTTGGGATCTCATGGACTTTGCCCCTTGGCACCTCCCCTGGCTGCCCCTGAGGGGCTGCCATCCTCGCTGGGGTCCCATGGGTGCCCCCAGGCTGGGTGCAGGGGCTCTGGCTGTGCCAAACCTCTCCCCCAGGACATGGGGACAAGTGGTGATGCTGAGACCCCCCTGCCAATGCAGAGGGCAAGAGGAGCTCTGCTGATCTGAAACCTCTGGACATGGACTCCCCCCTACCCTGGATCCCTCAGCCTTTGGGAGAAGGGGGCACCCACCGTGCCAGGAACCCGGGGGGTGGGGGGCAGTTAATTCCTCCCTTCATTTGTGCCTGGCCCAGCACAGCCCCTTTCCCAGGACTTAAACCCCAGGAGAGCCCCCCCCTGGGGTGCATGCGGTGCTGATGTCCCCCGGGGGCTGTGCAGGGGCTCTGGCGAGGGCAGGGCAGTGCCCACTGCCACCCCTTTGCATTCCTGGTGGTTTAGATGTATTTTTGTTTCCTAACAGGGTTTTGTGCAGAGGCCTGGGAAGCACAAGGGGTGAGCAGGGGCAGCGATGCCCGGCGGGGTCTGGGGCTGTTTTGGTGGTCTCTGCATAGCAAACCCCTGCAGTGCCTACCAGCGGGCCGGGCACCAGCCTGGCAGGGCCACGGTGCCCGGGTTGAGCTGAGGGAGATGCCAATAAACAGCCTGAGGATCAGCCCGTTGTGCCTCTCTGTCACCCTCAGTGTCCATCTATCCTGCTGGGCTTGTGCCACCCCCACAGCATGGGTGAAGGAGCTGGAGCCAGAGGCTGTGGTGCCAGGACAGGGCTCTGAACAGCACTGGGAGCTGATCCCTGTGTGGTGCCATCCCCATGGGGCCTGTAACAGGAGGAAAAGGGGATATGGGAGGAGGGAGATGATTCCATGGCACTGGGTGCCAAGCAGCAGCCACCACAGCATCACCATCACCCTGGCTCTGCTCGTCCCTGGCCAAGAGGAGGAGAAGCTGGAGGGTGCAGTGACATCTGTGGCAAGTTTGAGGTTGGTGCCATGGCAGAGGGTGAAGCTGCTGGGGTGGCTGTGGCTGGGGAGGTGTCAGAGGCAGTGCCCAAGCCAAGATGAGCCCTTTCTGCTGGTGGCTTCCCACAGCTGGAGGAAGCAGCACCCGAGGAGGTGGCGGATCCCACATCCCACCACGGTGATAGGTTCACCCAGAAACCTCCTCGGGACAACCTGCTCAGGGCACAAAGCCTGGCATGGGCGCAGCAGAGATGGGCAGAGAGCCAGCAGTGCCTGTGGGAGCTCTCACTCAGCTCTGCTGCCTCAGTTTCCCCACAGTACAGGTGCAACCAGACCAGCTGGGCTTGTGGGGGAAGGCACCACGTTTCCTGCTGAGCACAGGCTCTTCCCTCCCACCTTGGCTGGCACCACGCCACTGCCACAACCAGCTCTTGCCAAAAGCCCTTCCTACCACCCTGATTCCTCCAGACAGGTCTAGGATGCCCGTGCCCAGCCCCACTGGTGCCCGTGCTGCCCTCTCCAGCAGACGGGCAGGGCGAGCTGTCGGCAGCAATCAGTCACCAGGGACCAAATTGGCCTTGACATCTCTCCCGACTGCTGCTCAGTGGTGCCTGAGGTTCTCCCAAGGGCAGAGAACCGCTCTCTTATCAGGAGATAAGCCAAAGCAGGGCAGAGGGAGAGATGTTGCTCCCCCAGGTCTGGCTCTCTGGTACCCGCTCGCTGCCCCGAGGTGTCTACCTGCCAGAAATGGGGGCTGTGGCTGGGAAAGCTGGGCAGAATTCCATGGTTTCTTGTGATTTATTTCATTTCCTTACAGCGGTGGTGGTGTTGGAGGAGGCAGGTTTATTCTCCAGGTTGAGATTAGCTCCAGCAGGGTGGAATCGGAGCTCAAGGAAACACTGGAGGAGAAGGAGCCCTACAGCCAGGGCTCTCCCTGTCCTCCAGATTTCTCTGATTCCCTGCCAGCTCCCCAGGGCAGTGCCAAGCATCCCCACCTTGCCCTCGCCTTGGGCCACAGGAACAGCCCGTCCTGCCACGCCAAGGGGGGTTGATGGGACTTGGGGCATCCTCAGAGCCCCGTGTGCCCCAGGCCCTGCTGCTTCCCGTGCCATGCCAGGCTGTGAAGCTGGTGGCACGGGCAGAGTTGATGGTGGTGGGGATGGCAGCAGGGACAAGAGAGCAGCCCATGACCCAGGTCTGTGCACCCTGGCCCACAGGAGTGGGTGGCTGGCATGTGCTACGGTCCCTGTGCCAAAGCTATGCCAGGGGAGGGGGTTTCCATGGGTGCTGCTGGTTGTGGTGGGTGCCTGCAGAAGCCACACTCCAGATGGGATCCCCTGGGGGATCCCACTGACCTGGTGATGGGTGGGCAGTGGGTTGTGTGAGCCTGTTCCCCAGCAGTGCCAGCCAGGGGAGCATTCCAGGTTGGAAAGGTGAGTGTCTGCATGGAGAGCTCCCCCGTGGCAGGCTCTAACCCGTTCATAGCTTGTCCTAGTGCTCACCCCTCGTGCACTCAAGGGTGCCCTGGTGCCAGTGGTGAGCGGGTGGTACAACCCTGCCCAGGTGTGTGCCAGTTAGCTGGATAACCACCCACCCCTGGGCCAACAGCTCTGGCAAGGGTGAAACCCCACATGTGTGGGTCTGTGGGGTTGGTGGGGGCTACTGGGGAGGTTTCTGTCCCATTCCCAGCACCCTGGAGTGTCTATGGTGATGTCTGCTCTGGGAAAGCACCCGCCTCGCTCAGCAGCATCTCCTGGATGGCCAAGGCAGTGCCAGCAGACAAAGCTGGCAAGCACTGGCAGCAGGAGGAGGGGACGGAGCTGCCGGGAAACTCGGGCACTTCTCCCTGCCCTGCTTTTCAAAGTGCTTTTCAAGCCTTTTCTTTTTTTCTTCTCCTCTTTTCAAAAGCTGCTGAGAAGCAATAAAAGGAACCAGTGAGAAGTTGAGGGAGGGTGGGAGCGACGCAGCCGCTCGCTCTGTGCTCCCAGCACCCCAACTTCCCTGCCATCTCCCCAAGGCCGCATCCAGCCCCGAGGCTCTGCGTGGCTGGAGCTGCTGCAGAGTTCAGGGGAGGGGGCCCGTCTCTCCCAGGCGGTTTTTCAAGTCGAGTGGGTGCCTGCACTTCCCAGCCAGAGTTAGGCCAGCCCTCGGGAGCCTTCCCCAGCAGCTCCCACCAGCCAGCTGATGTTAATCCCTCCTGACTGCGCTGTCTCTGCCAGCGCCGTGCTCCCGTGACAGCGTCAGGTGAGGTGAGCAGCCTTCCAGCAACAGTGCTGACCCCACACGAGTGGCCAGAGCTGCTGCTGGGGGATGTTGGACAACCCTCCTCTCCCTCGCCCACCAGCAAACCCCCCGCTGCATCCAGCAGCAGATCCCAGGGGGGCTTTGCTCAACTGTGGGCACGGGGCTGTGCCTCCTGCCTCAGTTTCCCCATATGGAAAGCAAGGAGAATAAAGTTTGCCGACCAAACTGGCTATGAAAATAGCATAGTGTAAGCTGAGGAAGCAGCACAGCCTGAGAAACAGCACGGCCTGGGAAGCAGCCTGCAGGCACCGGTGGAGGTGGGGAGGTGCCCAACACCAGGCCATGCCCTGGGTGATTTGGACTCAGTGCTCAGCCCAGCAGAGCTTCTCCACCGTACCAACCCCAGCATCTCTGCAGAGCCCTGTCTCCCCTGCTGCCTCCGTGGTTATGCCATGAGCAGCCTCCTGCCTTCCCCACGCAGGGAAGTGTCTGCACCAGATGAGCCATCAAAGTTCCCAGTGCTGCCCAACCCTGGGAACAGAGCTCCTTGTATGGGTGACGTGAGAAACCTTTGCCTTCCCCCACCCAACGTCATGTCCCAGAACCCAAGTCCCTGGGGTCGCACATCTGGGGCATTCCAGAACCCCACTTGGCACCCCCTACACCCCAACCCAGCTCCCTCCACAGAGGCACCAGACAATAAAAAGCTGCATTAGGCAATTCAGGATGATATAATCTTTCCTGTCCCTTTTTTTCCCCAAAAAAAATCTTGCTTTAATCCCCACCAGTGGGTGCACAGCCCTGTACTCTCCCCTTCAGCCCTTTGCCAGCACCGGGGTGGCTGTGGTGGCTTTGCCATCACATCCCAACCATCCCATCCCTGAGGGGGATGGAGCATCGGGGCTGGTTGGGGACAAAGAGCTGCAGTGCAGGTTGTAGGTGCTGCTCCCTCGGGGGATGCCACGGTCACGAGTGGAACTGGGACATTGGTGCTGCCCTGGGGCTGAACCCGCCTCATCCTGACGCCTGTTCCGCTCTTAATTCCCCTTAATTAATTAGAGTCGGCCACTCCCCCCCTACCTTCAACCCCGCCATGCTGCCAGCTCCTGGCTTCGCCCCCAAAGACCCCACTGCGGGCCCCACCCCCGAGGGAAAGGATCCGGGATCCCCGTGTCGTCCCCCCCCACGATGATTCCCACACCCCACCCAGGACACAACCCGGAAAACACCACTTAGCACCTCATTGGTTGGGGACACCCCCATCCCCGTGGGACACGGGGAGTGGGACACACCCGGGACAAGGGTCACACTCCCCTCCCGTTGCCCCCCGACCCGTTCGGGTTTGAATGGAGGGTGTGGGGCTGCCCCGTGACGTGGCATCGCTGCATTGGTCCGGGCGGGGCGATGACATCATGCCCGTGGCGGCGGTAGTGGGGGGGGCAGTTTCGCTCCGGCTCGGCCATGGACCGGCGGCGGGTCCCGGGAGCGCAGGTACCGGAGGGTGAAGGGAGCGGAGTGAAGTGGAAAGAGGCTCCGGAACACTCTGGGCTTCGCTTGAGTCCGGCACGGCTCGGTTCGGCTCGGGATAGGGGCGGGGGGGAACTCAGCCCGAGCTATTGTCCGGCGACGGGCGGGGTCCACGGGGCTGCCCCGAGTCGAGCGCCGGTACCGGGATGGGGACGGTGGTGAAACGCTTCCCCCCACCCAACCCCACACCCCAACGCGCCACACACGGGAGAGTGGTGGGGCCGGTCCGTGGGCGAAGGGGTTAACGGGATGCGGAGCCGTGTTTGCCCAGCGTGGGGCAACCGCCCTCTGCTCACCCC
>JANHOA010024348.1:3560-48438 GCA_027559835.1 Ispidina lecontei | reverse complement strand
TAGATAGAGATATATAGATATATATAAAATGACCTGTGTATAAAAGAACTATTTTTAACTCGATCCTTTCTCCACTCTTTGTAGCCATCCTAAGGAACTAAACAAACAGATGAAGGAGAGCTCTATGCCAGAACGTAGAATATTTAATATTTGCTTAATAGACACAAGTTTGCTGCAGATTTATTGAGGTGTGACCTTACGTAGGCAGAGTTTCTGAAAAGCCTTTTAAAGTCCCAAAGCAAACTAGATTCAGAATGAATGGTCACATGCCCTGTGTACATGTAATTTTATGGGGTACTCTGGGCTGTTCATCATTGCTAGGTTACTGGTAGCAAGGGAACTCTTGCTTTTTACTTCCCCACACCTAAATAGGGCCCTGGAGTTGACAATGTGATTTTATGAGGATTGCTGCTCTTAAACTGTCAGTGTTTATAGTCCATTTGTGCTATTTATCTTAGAGCAATGATTACACAGAGACACGCTGGGCACAGTCCACTTGCATTTTCATGTATTACACTAAAAGCTGCTTTGAGCAGTAAAAAAAGGTATCTCAGTGTCACTAAACACTTGACACAAACCCCCATCTCTTCAGATATTGCAGGTTAACAGTCAATCTGGCTCAGTTTTGATCCTTTTCTATTTACTACATCACAGCTCTGTATTTGCATGCTCCTCTCAGTCCATATTAGCTGAGATGGTCCATACTGAATATTATAATATCTTTGAGAACATTAGAGTTCTGTGAGGATTCTCTTCTACTGCTGAAGAGGAACTACATTAAAATGGTCAATATACAATATTCCATATGACTTAATCACAGTTTACTTTGCATTTTCATCACCTCTTGTAGTGGTTGGGAATTATCACTCCTAACAGTAGTGCAAGTGAAATTGAAAAAGAAAAGAAAATAATTCCTTTTTCCATTTAGGAACGTGCACATGCAGTGCAGAGGTTTGTAAGACACAATCAAAGAAGGGATTGAGCCAGAGGCAGAAGGATTGAAGAAGGCTTCAAATAAACAATTTATGTAATGAAAGAAGTTCCTGTGATCTTATTCATCCAGGATTTACTCCAAACTCTGTTGAAACCATGAGAGTCTTTCCATTCTTTTCAACAGAATTTAGATGAGGGCTCATTTACTAAGTAATTAAGTGAGTAACCTAGTTTGATTGCTTAGGGAAATACTGAGGTGAGTATATTTTCAGTTTAATGCCTTTCAGGCAGACAGTAGGACTGCACTTGACCATGGAAGAATGTTGTGAGAGCATGGATGGAATCTTAACAGATAAAGCAAAAAAAAAAAAAAAAAATTAGAATAAAACACCTTAAAAACTCAAAAGACAGCTATATAAGAAATTTTGACTCACAGAATTTTGGCTTTCTTGTGCTTTATTTAATTTCTTATTTGTTTATTGCACATTTTGGCTTTTCAGCTGTAGGAAGTTGCAGATAAAAATAACGATCAGAGGATGAAACCCGAAAGCATTGGGTGTTTTAGATGTTTAGCCTAAATTAATGATTATTGAAGTTTTTTGGTATGCCACATTGGTAGGAATTGGTAATTATTAGCAAAAAAAACAACCCAGATAACATTGTGTCTCCTTGCATCCTACAGTTACTTCAGCAAGATGCTTTTGATCTAGAAAACTCAAGCCAAGACAAGGAAATAATGAAAAGAAAAAATCCCTATATTCTGAAACGGCAGCTCCACGTGAACAAAGCTAGAAGACCATACATACTCAAGAGAAGTTCATATTACTGATGCAGCAGAAGAAAAAAAAATGTATATTTAGTTTATAGGTAACTGTGGATTAAGGTTATCTTATTTAAATCTAAAATCATACTTGTGTGAACACATACTACAGAAAATCATCAAGATGATAACATAACTGTGGTTTGTTTTTTTTTTCAATTGCTGTTTCTTGATTGTGATTTTTTTCCTACTGAAGATTAATTGGACCAATACATTTGCAAATAAATCTAGTTTCTAAGCATGATGTATTGTACAAAACTGAGATGTCAACAAATTTCCAACAATACTGTTGTCTTTTCCTATTTTATAAAGCACATCAACATACACCAAGTAAACTGATATTGTCTGTAAATCTTATGAGAATCTTACAGTTTCTTAATGCAGCACCTCAGACGTTATATGCTTGCAAATTTTTGTATAATAACACTAGTCAGAACTGCCACAATATTTTATATATTGGCCAGTTTAATTTATTAGGGATTGGGTCTAAGGAAGGAAGGAAATACTAGCAGCTAAATTTGAAAGGTAATTTCAAAATTTGTATTTTAAATAGCCATCTTGTAAATTAATTTTAAGTTTTTGATTCCTAACGTGCCACCGAAGAGTCATAATAGAAGAAAACAATACATAAATAAGACTTTAACGAAGTATGTTAATGACAACAAACCCAGATGTGCTCCAGAGTCGTGTGTACCACCCACTAAATAAGGAAATCACTTTATTAAACTAGTAAAAGAATTTACAGTGTTTACCTAACCTATGAATGCTCAGGAAAAAAAAAATAAAGACAAAAAAATAAAAGCTGGTCCATGCTCCTGTGCTGTCACTGTTAAAGTCAGAATAGTTATCTGGTATTATGAGAAACTTAGAAGAAATATTTGAAAGGGGAATTAAAATCAGAACGTCTAAAACTTACAATTAAAAGGTATTTTCCTTTCCCTCCCTCTACAAATTCATAGTAACAAGAGGAAGTTTCAGGGATTAAAGGCAGCCTTGGAAGCTGATGGGGAAGAAAGCTGTCAGTGTGGAAAAAATTGTTTTCAAGCTGTGAGAAATCAAGTGCCACTTGAAACTTAAAATGTTTTCCAGCCCTGTGATGTGTTTCTAAGGCTCAGGATCTCAGTCATCCCGGGATTCAGTCTAGAGGAAAATAGTTGGGAAGGACTGGTGGTCACACCAAGAGTCAAAACAGGAATAGTCCAAGACACATGAGACCTGGATGCTCAGACCAGGAGGCAAAAATGGGACACACATGGCTTTTGGAAACCTCCCTGTTTTCTGTTCGAGGTATTTCCTCCAGACAATACCGTTCTAACAAATTCCCAGAATTTTCAGGGCAGATTTTCTGTCAGTTTTATACAAGAATATGCATATAAAAAGAACATACCCATACCAATGGTTATATAAACACTATTATCTGGGTAGAAATGTCTCTTTTTTTTACAGTAAAATGTATTTTTGCTATATTAAAGCTAATTATAATTCATTTTCTCACTGCAAATGTTATTAATGAGTTTATTTATTCAGTAGCCACTAAATACATGCGCTCACAAGATATAGCTGAGCATACATTAATTACTGTAATAACTGTTACGACTTGAATGCAGCAAAGCACTTAAGCACATTTGGTCTCAATGTTTTAAACACTTAATGTGCTTAAGCGATTTGCTTAAATAAGGATCTAGTAGATTCATACCTGTTATTATTATTTTTTTTAAATGAAATTCTCATAGAATTAAACTGGTGGCACAGTATGCTTTAAAGTGGCTAAGAAACAAAACCAACAAAAACTCCCTAGTCCTATTATGAGCACTTTAAATTCTCAAAGATCTGTTGGTCTGAAACAACAAAACAGGACAGAGTTTGTTCCAAAACTCACTGCTGGCAATACATCAGGAGAAAAGACATTTCAGACCACTATTGCACGGGGACAAAAAGAAATAGGTTGCCATGAGATTTTTCTCTTGTGTTCTGTTTAAGTGTATAGAAATAAAATAAAAGGTAGGGTGAGGTGCTGTGCTTGTTATCTGATAATGTCAAATTTCTTGCAAACAAGAACACCATGTTTCACATTGGAGATGATTTAGCTCTTCATGGTGATGGCAGAGGGCCTCAGATGATGCTGATTAACTGCCCTACCCTCCTCTAGTGCTCCCTACTCACGTGGGACTCACTGCAGAGTTCACAAATTAGCCAGGCTGGCTGGCTGAAAATGGCTTTAAAGAACCATTTTCACACTTGGAGCATGCTGTGAATCCACACAGAGCCAGCTCCTGAGCTCACTGCAGGAGAAATAGCTTCAGGTGACTTAAGGGAGGCAGCTTTTGCTGTTCCCTGACCTCTGAAGGTGAGGGGATGCTCGGGGACCTGGCAGAGGAATGTCATCCAGAGTGGAAAATAGTCCTGACTAGATGAGGAAACAATATCCAAATATATCAAAATATAGAAAAGCTAATGCTGGCTGGTGAGTGGTGAAAAGCAAACATAGCAACATTAAAGTGTTAGAAAACACACCAATTAAACCAGATTTACAGAGCTGTTAAGGGATATTTTGATGCCTGGGGGACCCTTAATCTCTCACTTTTAGCTCTTGCTACCTCCTGATGACCTCACTGCTGTGGAATTATATTTAGCTCTCCTTTTTGGGTGATGGCAGCAAAAAAATAATCAGGCTTATGCATATTTGTCACTTTTCCTCACATTCATCCAGTAGGGTCCTCAGGGTACCTGCCTTGGCCCTACCTGTGCAAAATCAATGCTGCATGTGCAGCAGCAATGGGTGCTGAATGAAGAGGAGGTCCTCACAATATATGAAGATTGGTAAATTCAGACAGCTTTTTATTTTTTCTATTTATTTTTCTTCCAGTTTATAATTGGCTTAAATTTTAATATGTTGTTTTGAAGACCATTAACTCAGATTGCCACCTTGGCTTCAATAATCGCCTCTTGTTATGGACAATTTTGTTTTATAGAGTTTTTTCCTCATGGTTAAAGAAAATCCTTCTCTGGCTAAAAAAAATCCTCCCCATCTTAAAAAAAAAATAATCCTATTTCATAGCAGGTATAGAGAAGGTCTTAGAAATACTTTAGTTAATTCTCACATGAATGAAATCTTGGCTATTTTTGTGTACTAACACATCCTTAGGGTAGTATAACTCATATACTACAGGTGCTGTGTTTTGTTATCTTACTGATCTGTAACAGACAGTGTGCTTTTTGTTCTGCTCAAAAAGAAGAAATTAAATAACACCACACGGAGAAAAAAACCCTAATATATAAATATATATGAAGTCGTTTTATACATATATATGTGTGTGTGTGTGTGGGTACACACCCATGAGTGAAGATTTATTCCAGTGATTCTATATTTTATAATGTATGGGAATATGGTACTTTTGCTGCTTGCTGCAGAAATCAACAGTAATGATACATTTCTAACTGATTGTCTTTAATATACAGAAGGCACTGAAGTACTAAGATTGCATCTGCTTTTGAAGCTGAAAATCCTTCGTGGATACTTCCATTCTCCTCTAAAGTTTCCATTTACTGAAAGAAGTTTTTTCATTATATTGGAGTTAAGAGTAACTATTCCAAGACCCTGCCTGTGGGGAATGATGAACATTATAATTCATGGTTTTTTTATATAAATATTACATATATCTCCACTTTGCCTTTGTGGTTTTACAGATTTCTGTGTTAGGGAGTTGAATTGAAAAGGGTTGCAAGGGAGCAAGAAAATGGGAAACAAAAGACAGGCAGATAAGGAACTTAATGAGAAATTGTGGGAAGACTTTAATTGTATATTCCTTCAGTGGCAGAGCTGCCTGAGCTATGGGTCATATGTACTTGAGTAAGGAAGGATGGAGAAAGAGAAAGTCAGGGAGAAAGAAGGGAACGAACCCTAAAAAATCATTCAGTGCCCAGGTTGCTTATCTTCTCTACTTCATATTCTTAGCCCTGATTTTTTTCACCATGGTGAGACCATTTATTCATTCAAACAAGGGTGTGTTGTATCAGAAAACCCTAGACCCTTCACTTTATCAAAATATACAAGTCTTCTGGGTTCAGGCCTGGATATTTTCTGTGTGGCCTACACTTTAAATCAGATTTCTCTGAATGTTAATGACACAGAAAAAGAACAATAAAATATCATCTGTTGACAACACATTCATGCTGCAGAAACTAAAATGATCTGGGATTACTGACATTAGACTTCACACAAAATTGTTTGTAAGTCTAAATTTCTGAACCCTGTTGTTCTCATGTCCTTCTGGGTGAGAAAAAAAGTCCTATGAGAAATATTTAAATCTCTGAAACCTCTCCAGTGTAAGATTAATGAGTGGCATTGAAACTACAGTTTTTATCAGACAGGCTTCACCAATTAAAGATCAGAGAGGAACTCCAGTAATTTATATTCTTTTAAAGAAAGTAATTTGGAACTGGTCTTAGAAAAAAAATAGATTTTTTTCTTCATTAATATAATTGTGGCATAGTGGACAGCCTACTTTAATGCATGATTCTCAACCTGGTCCTGAAATCTATAATCATACAGACCAAAGAAAAATGGATTATGAGCAAGACCTCTTCTTGAGCATGCAACAAGGCAGAAGGCAGAAGAAGATAGGCTGTGTTAAAACATTTTTGATGCCTTATTAGCAGCTTTCAGTAGCGTGTGAAGAAACCTAATGTACTATTGGCACCACTTTCCAAGGCATGTCTTCGTGTGACATGTACTGTGAAAAACCTTTATTTAGTTGGAGTGTTAAAATATCTGAAGCATGGTGCTTGTAAACCTGATTTCACTTCAGTGCTTTTCTGCTACAAGTGCCTGTGCCCTTGTGAGAATCCTGAAAGTCTCTCGGACTCATTTAGCTCAGATAAACTTTTATCAGGGAAAATGTGGCTGCCAACAGATGTGAATGAGAGAGGATTGCTCAGATTCACCATCTTAAATATGAATTGAGACAGATAAAGCTTGATATGAGAGTATGGCCTTGTATGATCAGTTAAAAGTGCTTGGAGTCAGAAAAAACATTTAAAAAATGGACATTTTTTCTTTGTGTAGTATATAGATGCATATACACACAGGCACACACTTGTATATGAAGATACTGCACATAATGTCCTCAGCCATACCTGTGCTATATTGCATCTTATCACAGGAGGATGTTTGCAGGGATGCTACTTGATTTTTTCTGGCCAAAAAAATGAGTATCTGTGCTTGTTTCATGTACATAAAAAAATGTATATAAAAGTATATATTAAAAAAAGCCAATAGTTTCATAAATGTTGCAGAGCTGGGCAAAACAACGACCCACCTTTGCTACTGTGGGTAAATAAAACTACGAGTAAATTACGGGAGTTTCTATGGCACTTGTGCTCCATCAGTTTCCCAGCCCATGGAGAACACTTGATTTTAACAGATAAAAATATGAATTTTCCCTTTATAATATTTTTTCTTTCCTTTAATTTTTTTTTTAATTATTTTTTTTTTACCAGAGTAATATTAAATTCCTATTGTGGATTTCAGGAGATTACTGGCAGTAGAAGAAGCTTTTGTAGAAGATGGTGCCAGTTCATCATGTACCCATATCACATCAATCAATTTGTGGCCCAGGGTGAGGAAACCAAATGCTGAGCTGCTGTTTATGGTCAGTGGCATTGGGATAATCTGCATTATCAGCAGGCAGGTAGCTGAGGAGGCTATAATTGGACACATATGGATGACATTGCTGGGGGTTTGGACTGCTGCTTGTTTGGGACCAAAGGGTAGGATATCTGTTTTAATTCCATTGAGCTCAGAGCCTTTGACTTTCACACGAGCAGAGGATAATTAGAAAACAGTCCTGCTCCAGGCCTGGAGCCTGCTTTTGACATCCACACGGCTTAGGGTGGAGTGTCAGGACTTGTATTCAGCGTCATATTCCCAGGGGCTCCCAGCTCAGCCTCTGGAACTTAAGGATTAGCAAATTGGACCCTTTTTTCTTGTGAATGCATATCAAGGCATCGCCCGGAGAGACAAAGAGAATAAAGCACAGGCAACAGCATTATGTTTTGCCTTTTAAGTTTTGGTTTGTTAAATCCAGTAACATACAACTTTCCATTCAATTCAGATGATGAAATAACAGTTTCCCAATAGGAAAAAAAAAAATAAATCATTGTATTCTCAGATGAGAACACAAAGCTTTTAAATGGGAGGCTTTCTGTACTTTTAAGTATTTTCAAGTTAAAAAAAAAAAAAAAAGTCCACATATACAAATTCAATACCACACTACTTGGAAATGAAGTGTAAAAATACTGAAGTGTAAAAGCACTAATTACCTAGGAAAAAGTTTGAAAAACCATGAATCACATTACCCCCTGCCCCCAGTACCCATGGCTACTGCAATAAAAATGCAATATCCTCTAAGAGCTTCAAAATCCAGTTTCTACCCAGTTGGATCTAGGACGTGCTGGAGATGCTGATGTGGATTTATGCACAAGCCTGCCTGTTATAATAGAGATAATTCTCTCAGAATCAGTAGGAATATCCCTGCACTGAAGCCAAGGCCCATCTTTAAGCCAAAGTTAAGCCTTATCTGAGCTGATGCCAAAGAATTCAGACATTCAAGATTTATATAACGATATCTAAATGTGGTTTAAGAACCTACTTTGGAGGGCTCAAGACATTATACTTGATCCAACAGAAAGGTGAAGCAGCACTACAGGTGAGACAGAGAGTAAATTACAAGTAATAAAATCTGTTAAGAAGCAATAGACAGAAACTAAGTCAGGAATCACTGCTGAAGTCAGATAGTAAGAGATTAAAATATTAGATTAAAATAAAATTAATAATAAGGGTATCTCTTCTACTCAATCTCTTAAAAATAAATATATCTAAGATATGATAATGAACAGACTAGAAGGAAAGTGGCTTTAATAATTAATTTCCTTTGCTTTTTAGGTAATGAGTGGAAAAGCATCTTCAGTAGTAGGGTAGGGGTTTTTTTTTGCAGTATACCACCATCTGGTGGAATTAAAGAGAAAGACGAAAATTTTGAGCAGTTAACCTGCCTGGAGAATTGGAGCTTTTATTCTCTAGTACTTCAAATGGGCTTTAGTGTCCCAAATCAGTTAAAAATATGTGAGATTTGCACATTTTCTATTCAGCTTATTTACTTCAAACAGTTATTTAATTTTAGGGTGATTACTTTCAAGAGGCTTCAAGTTACAGATAGCAGGAATTCTTAATATATCTGCTCTGTAAAACAAGAGAAGGTGGAATTGGATCCGTTTCTCTTGCTTAGTGTTGGTCAGTGAGGCTGTGCTCAGGATAATAATTTTTGGCATAATTTAGAGCTGTACCCAGCATGTGTTACCTGCTCATGGGCCTGGCTGATGCCCTTTGCAAGGACAGGGTTTAACTGTTAAATTTGGGTCAATATCCAGGGTGTGACTTTCCTCCTAACTAATAAAATCTGGAAGGGTTCAGACCTATCTTTTTAAAAATTACACTTTTTTTTTTTTTTCAAAATCATTGCCTTGTTTAGATTAAAAGTGTTTTTATTTATTTATTGTCATTTCAGTTGAATTTTGAAGCATAAACCTAGAATAATTTAACTTTACTATATAAATCAAGTACCATTTTCATAGTGCACCTAAGCATGTGGGACAGGGACTACAATTCAATTCGAAATAGGATCGAGTTTAAGCTAAACTGATGAAGAAACCTACACCCAGTGGAAAGTGCAGCTAAAATGACTCAGAAGGTTGCACCATTTTAATGACACAGATATTTATGAAAGCAAGGAATCCATTTATCATACTTGCAATAATATTGAACAGCTCTGTTATACCTAATATTGCCAGTTTTGTGAGCAGCTGTTCGTTCCTTTTCAGTCACACAACAACGAGCTTCACAAGTTAATTGTGTCTGGTAATATGAAGCCTTTTTGGATATATTTTTAAGCAGGGTGGCTTTAATTTTTTGTTTTCAACCTATAATTATGCTAACCTTTAGAGAATGAAAACCAGCATCATTGTTATCCACTTTTAAGGAAGTTTTCTTGGACAAATAGTCTGCTTTTTAATGAATCCTTCTGTTCCTCAGAACTAACGTGACAGAGCTATATTACATTGCCCTGTTACCTAGAGTTCTGTTGCACCACAAGAGCTGCTTGTTTGTTCAGAAAAATTGCTTTCTTCCTAAAAATGATTCTTGTATGGTCCACAAGCCTTTTCAAATTATTGTATGGCTTGTTCAGTTGGTGGTGATTTGAAGCTTGCAGGCAGCTAAGCACCACACAGATGCTCACTCATTCTACCCCACAGTGAGCTGGGGAAGAGGAAGAGTAAAAATAAGAAAAACTGGTGGTCAAAATATTAATAAAACCCTCTTTATTAAGTGGAAGAAGAGGAAAGGAAACAGAACAACTGATATAAAAGCAATCACTCACTGCCTTCCACAAGTAGACCAATTCCCAGTCAATTCCTAAGCAAAAGATGGTTAAAACCATTCTTCCCCCTTGGAAATTCCCCATGGAATATCTCTTTTATAAGCTCAGGTCATCTGCATGGTTGTGTCCCTTTACCTATGGCATAGCCCCAGTCTATTCAGCAGGGGGGAGAGTGAGAAACAGAGAAGACCTTGGTGCTGTTATCAGGATTATTTTGGTCACAAATCCAAACCACACATTACTGTTGGGTCTGCCTCCAAAACTTCTGGACTGGGTATAGCACCAAAAGCAGTTTCATACACAGCCTTCAACGTGATAAAAATGGATTTGAGAAAAAGGATGAAATCTTTCATTCTGTTCCTTGCCTGAAGGAAGTGCAGGATTAGTCTGTGGTCTCCTTTTTCACCACAAAGAAAAATATTTTATTTGACCTGTTTTCTTACAAAGGTTCTGTTTTCCCCTGCTTAAAGTGACAAAATGAGTAAACACACCTAGCAGGCTACCAATTTTATTGAAGAAAAACTCCTTACAAACACCATCACTCTGCCCTAAATTCTGGATTTTCTAGTTTGACTCGAGTAAGGCTTACAAAAACTTATTTAACTAGTTAATGTCACATCCTTTAACTATCTGTTGCCTAGTCAATAGTCAAGTTTGCAGTCCAGATGTCTCATCCAGTGCTCAGACATTTTTTTTTTTATCAGTGGATATACTTCAGAGAATCATAATTAATACATGAAGAATGAAACATCAAATCATTGATTTTTGCTTTCCTCTGCAAGGAGGACAAGATAATTTAATCAAGTCTAAAGTTAATTTTCTGATCCCCGTTTGAAGACTTCAAAAAGACAAATAGTCTCTTTCCCACCTTTGATCATCTTTGTAGAGATTAATCACACTAACTGCTGAAAATGAGAAATAAACAATGCAAGTTCGAATTTGTCACACATTAATTTATAGCTATTTCTTCATTATGTTTTTCTCCACCAAATTAAATATGACCCTTAGTTTCCAGTTTTCCCTGTAAAATACCAATAAAATGCTTAAAAAATATATCCTTTGTGTGTGAAGGATGGAGTCAGACACCTGAGCTTAAAATCATGATTGGGAAAACTTTATTGTTCCCTAGGTGCTTAAAGGAAGAACACACTTTTCTGTGTAGGAAAGTACACGATTTCTAGAACTAATTCATGTCTAATATGAAGAAATTGAGTTTTTTGCTCAAATATAAATGCTTGCTGCATTAATAAAATTAATGCTGTACATGAAAGCAAGAACAGCTGGCTCCCTGCATAGTATGTGTCCCAATTCCTTGGTCTTTATTGATAAATATATTTGAAGCAAAAAGAACATCGTCCAAATCTACATGGCCAGAATGGCATGAAATAATGGAAAAGGTATAAAATAACGAAAAAGGTATGAAATGAGATTGTTTTAATCACTGGGTAGGGATTAAGTGACACTGAGCAGATATTAAGAGGATATTTTTCAGATCATGCCACAAAAATCTTCTGGCCAGTAGGTGGTACCCTTGTTCCAAATAACAAATGAAAAGGGGGGGAAAAAAGCTGAATATTCTCTGGAAATATTCCTTCCCTGAGAGCCACTGCAGGACCCTTTAACCATCCTGGAACCAAGCTTTTATTCATTCAGCAACTTGCTGTTCACACTAAACACATAAACCTCTGACCCAGGGATTTTTACTAGTGCATATGATTGAGTCAGTACAGCTAAAATATGTCTCAAAACTTAATTTGTAAGAACATTACCACCTGTTTGTTTAAACTGAGACAAACTTCTCAATTATTTTAGGCAATTCTTAGAACATGGAAGGAAGTTATGAAGAAAAGTGGGTCTAATAACACAGAACATTAATTAGCCAATGTACTGTTCTTTTCAGATACACACATTGAAATAATTAGGGCAAAACATCAGTGCCTGTGAAATAGAAGCCAGGCACAATATGTTAGAGTAGGATGAAGAGCCTTTCAAACTTGTAAAGTGAATTGAAATTATGAAACCAGCAATTTAGCAGAGTGCAGGGAATAACTCTCTGGATTCAGAATCCCCCTCTGCTGACTGGAGATGCTCCTACCCTGCTCATCTCAAACCAGATGCATCAGCCTTAGGTTGTTCTAGTATTGACTTCTTTTGCTGGTCTTTTATCATGAGGGATCAGAGTAATTCTTGCCCACCAGCTGACACATCTGAGGGCTGTTTAGCCCCTGAAATGCAATAACCTATTGCTCAACCCTGGGTTTCAGATGTCTCCAATGCCAAATAATGCCTAAAATGTCACTGAACATCAATATTCATGAAGATTAATCCTGTTGAAAAAAAATTACAATTTTTTCCCACTTATGTGAAGTCAATTGCATTTGAGAATGCTGAAAACATTGGTTATTTTTATTTTCCGTTTCCCCTTCTCTTTGATTTTATTAATTTTTAATTAAAACAAGCAGAATTGCAAATGAGGTATTATGAGTACAACATCTCTGATATTTTTACACTGATGGGAAACAGAAAAAAAAATCTTAATTAAAAAAAATGGTGTAATCAAATAATACTGAGTAGGCTGAAAACACCCATGTAGACCAGGTTCATTTGAAAATATCTTCTGAAAACCCAGCTTTAGGCCTTTCAGGATGCATGTCACTGAGAACTCAGCCTTCACACTGAAAATATGTGTTACACTAGTAGGGATTTGGTGCCTCCAAACCTAACTCCACAGGTCCCATTCAACTATTTTCCATCATTACTACAAGCAAATAGAAGAACAAATAGGGAATATCATTTTTGTGAGTTGTTGGCTTCTTTAATAGAAGCCAACACAGCTCTGTCAGCTCAGAGGAAATTATTCATGTGAGGGTAATTTTATCAGTTCCCATTCTTCATTTCTATTTTCTGTTCTCTCCTACCTTCCTGAATCCATCTGATATTGATCTTTGCCTCTCTGACATCTCTCAGTCTCTACTTGGTTCCCAATGCCCCTGGCTGCACTAGAAGCTTCTTTTTTTTCCCCACCTTGTCACTTTTAATTTTTTTAAATTGCTTTAGTAAGGTTGTAACTTCTGTGTCCAGCCCTCTATAAAATGGAAAGGATTAATGTAGTTTTATCCTTTCCAGCCTTGCAATCTCTCTCAAATATTTTTATATAATTAATTTTAAAGCTGTTCATCTTACAAATAATGAGTTATTTTACAAAGATGTGCAATCCCAAGTCCTTTTAAATACTAAAAAAAAATAAATAAAATAAAATAAAAAATTGCTTGTGGATCTTACATTAGTAAATTGTAACTTAATTCAGTTACTCTTTTGTTTTCTATCCCTAGGCTTACAACTTTGCTGAACAACTACTAGAGATATCTCAGAAGCCACAGACAATTGCTTAGTCATAAACTACATGGTGTCTTCTTTCCATCTGACTGAATCCAGTTATCTCAGTCCCTCAGTTATGGCAGCACAAGCACAGATATGGCCAAATGGTAACTGAACTAAATAACACAAGAAATGGTTTATTTCGCCCTTGGCTATAAGCATATTTTATTCCTGTTCAGATGTAATCAAGTGTGCCACCTTTCATACTCACTACCAAAGCATGGAAGGGAATCCAAAGGAAAAAAAAATACCCTTAGTAACAATGCTCTGGCAATTTAGCCCCACTTCTTTCTGTATCCTTTCTTTTGTAGTAGTATAAAAGAAAATACATGCTCAATTTACCACATGAACCATTCTTTACAAATATTTCCCATTCTGATAAAAAAAAAAGACAAAAACCTACAACCTCCAAAGAGAAGCTGTTGGCATGTCCTAATCTTCATTCCAATGCAGCTGAAAAGGGAAGAGAAAAAAATCCAAAAGTTCACAAAATACCACCTTGGATCATAAAAGCAGAAAATTATAATTAAAAATCCAGGGAAAAAAAAAAAAAAAAAAAAAAAAGAGGTGCACTAGCACTTAGGAATATCTTTCAGCTAGCACTTGGAGTGCCAAAAACTCTGCTCTGAGGTGCCATATGGGAGAAAAGATCTGTTTCCCAACAAGAGGAATAAAAAATGCACAATTCTCCTGAAGGCTATGAACATTTTCCCTAATTGTTTTGTTGTGTCTCTTACATTTTTTTGCCTGAAAACTTGAGTGAACTGAAGTAGAGAGAAGAGAAATAATTCCTGGCTCTGAAATTTTATGGCATTAAAGACCAAAACCTGAAAAGTGAGTTTATTAACACAAATTGGTGCAGCACCTCAGAAGTGTGGGACAAACAGGAGAAGCTCTCACGAGAGTCCTGATGGATGTACACACCTTTTATTAAATTATTAATTGTATCCTTTGGAATAAAGACTTTTTTTTTTGGAAGAAAGATGGTTTTCTACAGCTCATACTGAGATAAGAGAAAGGAGAATCTGTTCCAGGTTCCCGATATTGAAAGGTTCAGATGCTGCTTTGTGAGAAAGAAGGGTCTCTTTTTTTCTTACTTTGAGTTAAACTAAGGAGCCTGTTGCCCTTAAAACTCTTTTGAGGCTATTTTAATCATCTTGGTCTAATTAATTACAGCATTAAAGTGAAAAAAAGAATACAAAGAAGGAAAATAATTAGGTATAGCTTTTGATTTTCATTTAGTATTAGAAGTAGGTTTTTTGCACCAGGGTAATTCAGATAAGCATCTGGCTCACAAAACAGGCACAGGCAAAGATGTGCTTTTTTTTTTTTTTTTAATATATTATTTATTTTTAAAAACCTAGGAATATTTCCAAGACATCTTGACTACAGGGAGCAAAGCGTCTGACCAAAGTATGCTCACCAGATGGTGCATGTTCCTCTGTGGGTAAATACTACAAGTTCTAAATCCATGCAGACTAGGAAGTAAGGATGGGAAAGGTTTGCTATTGTTTATCAGTTCAAGTTGCCTCTGCAACTAATAAATGTGAGAGGAAAAATAAAACAAAATAGAGTTTAATGGAAAAAACCCAGAATTTTCTCATAATTTATTACTGGATCTGACCTATTTTTAACAACTAATTTGGGAAACTTAAAAGTTAAAAGCTTTTTTTGTTCTTTTTCCTCTCTTTCCTAAGTATTTTTATTACTTTTCTATTCAAAAATTTGCACTAAAATGTGATAGCTTCACAAATAAGGGCAAGAAGGATCATTTTGTGTGGGAAGGAAATGTGATATTAAAGCAAAGCAGCCAGATTTAAAGACCAGCTGAGGGGTCTGTGCAACCAGCCCCTAGTCAGCCACATCTGATGGGACAGAAGCAAAAAGCAACATCAGAATTTTTCAAATACCAATGCAAATCAAATAAATAAAACCAACTATTAGACACGAATCATCAAAACAATGACACATTGACCAGAAATTTACAATATTATCCTCTTTAGAGCAGTAGAAGATAGCAACATTAATTAGCATAAAAAAGGTAACAATACATTGAAGTAAATACATACAAACCTAATGGAGACCTGACAGTTTTGTGGAGGTGATGGAAAAACAGGATACAAAGAAACTGGGTTTCATGAAGCAGAACTGGAGAAATATGATTCCTTACTGCTGGCAGAAGAAATAAAAGTCTGGGTAAGGGATTTTTTTTTTCCTGTACTATGGTCTTAGCTGTGCATCTCTTTTTCCTTACAAAGTTCTAAGTTATTTTAGAACAGACAAATGATTAAAATCTATTTTTATGGATGGAACACCTTTTCTCTAACATACTATAAGTGTGATAGAATCTGGTTTCATAGCAGAATACACATATGGCTCCTAATCCCTTGATCTAGAATGTTTATGCTAAAGCTATTGAAAATAATAAATATATTAAGTTTAAAAGAGGAAAAAAAAATTAAAAAGCTTTCAAATTGAAGACAAGAAAAATATTGTATCAATAGCTTACAGTCAAGGTAGATGTATAAATTATAACCAATATTCAGGAAAAGTAACATCTGTTTACAAAATACATGCAACAGCTTGGCAAGAGCTAGCACCCAAGAGATTATATTCTATGGAATTGGCTTAGTATCAGAAGAAAGAGTGAGTAACTGTAGAAGAGTTAATATCCAAGTTATTTCTGACACACTGCTTTGATCAAAAAATCATTTTTCTCTTTAGCCATAGAGCTTAAAGTTTTTGGTACAGAAGGCAGCTAGAGATGTAGGGTTTTGCAACTTCTTTATTGACCTTATGCATGCACATGCTTAATTACACAAAAAAAGCCTTACCTGACTTTTTGTTTGTTTTTGTGTGAGGAGCAGTTAATATAAGCATGCTCTAGCAACATTTTATCTTCTTTAGGGGAATATATTACATATCTCACTTTTAATGCCAAAGAAAAGGGAAAAGGATAAAGGAAAAAAAAAAGGAAAAAGGAAAAAAAAAGATAAAAAGGAAAAAAAGGAAAAAGAAAAAAAAAGGAAAAAGAAAAAAGGAAAAAGGAAAAAAAGGAAAAAGGAAAATCAAATAGTGCACCCTTAGAGTAGTAAGGCAAAAAAAAAAAAATCAAAAAAAGAATTAGCACTTTTCACTTTAAAATGTGTCTCATTCCAACGTGCTTATTGTCTACTCAGCAGGTGTAGCATTTCGACATAGTGAGCAATGGCCAAATGAAGGAAGCAATTCTGAGAAATAAATTAGAGTAACCTTCCCAGTTTCCTGAATGGAGGTGGAAGTGGTTTGGCAATATTCACCCAAGATGGTGTTCATTTATTCAGCACTGAAATTAGAGAGAGACAGAGGGAATGCCTGTGTGTGCTAGTGAAAGTGTAAGATGAAATAAGAATAGACTTTAAAGTTGCAGATGAACTTAAATAACCCAAGTGGCATCAGTGCAAACCAAAGGACTTTCAGTAAAAACAAATGTTGCTGTAAGGGTTTAATTTATGCCTTAACTTCTCAGCTTTTAGTGATGCAAGATATACTAAGCAAAAAAAAAAGCCAGAATATTTTGAATTGAAGCTCTAAACTTCTGTTTGAGGAGGAACTCAAAATCAAGGTTATCAGAACAAGGGAACAAGATAAACATACATTTGAAAACGCAAAGTATACAGTAATACATTGTCAAATCTCCTTTAAAATATGCTTTTTCTTCTTGGGTGATACATACTTGTGGCCCAAGTTAAACAAATGGCAATGTGGTATCTACATTTAAAAGAAAGTGAAAGAGAAGGGCATTAAGCCAAAGGGTTTTTACATATATCACATTTATTTTGAAAAATATTACAGGTACTGTAGCAAGGATAGTCACTGTTCCTTATGACATTTCCACCCCCTCTCTGGTGCACAGGACCACCCCAGTGCTGTCGTACAGCAAGCTGGACAGGCAGCCAACATTGGTCTTTGTGTACCACGAGTGTGCATGCCCAAGGCAATGCTGTTGAAAGAGGAACATGTTATTTTTATTGAGACAGCAAAGCCCAGCACTTCTCGAGGCCATCATGGGCTCCCTTTTGCTGTAGAAGGGTTAATACAACGATTCTCTGACAAACAAACAACTTCAAACCGTAAGTTCCTTAGGTGCAATCATACAGCAGAAATACACACACAATGTTTATTTAACCTTTTCTTGCAGTCAGGTTATTTTCAGCTTTTATACTGCTCAAGACAGATGAATCCTGATTACAGTGAAACCTTTGAACCTGATTTGAGAAATGAAAAGTAGCTTTTTTGCATAGCAGGGTTGCTTTGTTTTGTTTTCCTAGTAATGTAATTTTTAATGTCTTTTTTTTTTCAATAAGTTGTCTAGGAAGAAAACCCACTCTGTGAATACCAAGGAAGATCCCCAAAAACTGAACTCTGTGCTTGTTTAAAAAAAATAATAAAAAAAATAAAAAATGTATGTGTGTGTTAAGAAATGGGAACATTTCACAAGTACAAACACAGTACCTTTGAGACTGGGAATTTGTAGCTTGAGATCTCCACGGCTGCCAGGCAGGTTTTCCTGAACTGGCAAGAGCAAACCCAGTGTTGAGTAAACAGCACCAAAGAGGGAAGGCAGCTACTTAACCAGCTGGATGGACCAAATGAGCACCAGCATTTGTTGTTCAGCTTTACTCGTTAGATGTGGAACTACTAAGCCCAGGAAGGGCTGGCTGAGGGTTTCATTAGCAGTAGAACTCAAAGTGCTTTCAGTTTCTGTGTGGAATTTTAAGAGCCTTTTTACAACAGCCAGGACAAAGTGGAACTTTATTTGAGGATTTGTAATAGGTGGTATGACAGCTGAAAAACAACTAGAAAAGTGGCTGAAAAAATAGCCTTGTATCTGCCCAGATGTTATTTCAGTTTTATGCCATTTTAACAGCTACTACTATGTGACAGAAATTGTAATTAATCTTTCTCCGTACTTAATTTACTTGTTAAACTAGCATAATAAATAATGCTTTAAATTCAAGGTGAAAATTCATATTCCTTGTTCTAAACCTGAACAAATTATTTTCATTGGAATTGCAAGATAGTATTTATGAAGAAGATGCTCTACAGATCTTCACAGATCCCTTCTGTGAAGAGTGGTGCTGCTGATAGGAAATTACCTTTACATCTTTAATATGTATCGTATACTTTTATCTGGATTTATGTGTATTATATGCAATCATGCAGAAGAAACAGATCTCTAATTATCTAGGAAATGTATCTTCAGGCCAAGCCTTCTGCATAGCCTCCCACCATAGACAGTAGAGAAACAGGTCTTAGACACCCAACCATGGTACACAGTACGTGCTCCTCTTCCTCTCCATTTACAGCAGAAGGAGCAATCTAGCCTTGGGCTATGTGCCTGACTATGCTGCCAAAGGGCACGAATGCTGAGGCAACACAGAATGTATTTGCTGTGACAAAACTAGTAAAAAAAGAACTCGGAAAAATGACATTCGGAGGTACCACAAGACATCTGTTTGAAGACTATTTTCATTCCAGCCACCCAAAGGTGGCTAAAATTAAAATGGAAAAGATAGAAAAAATATTTATTTATATAAAAAAATAATTATTTTACAAAACGTACACTTCCAGTCTTTTATGATCTCTAGGTCAATCCTGCTTCCACTAAAGGGAGTAGAAATGTTAGTTTTCCCCTCCAAGGATGAAGGAGAGAGTAACAAGGCTTAAGCCCCTTGTTTTATTTGTTCTGAAAAGCTGATGGAGTGGTGGAGATGCTTCAATTAATTTGTCTTTGTATGCAGAATATGACATCAAAATCACTTAATTTGTTTTCATTATAACACACCTACGTTTTCAGCCTGTGTTTTGCAAAACCTTATACTGTGCCCTTTGAGGATAAGACTCTGCTTGAGCTCGTGATACATGATCTGCATTGCTTCTCATAATTTAATACTTACTGAAATGTAGCCTGCCATGAGAGTAGTGAGAACTATCATTTTGATCTGAACCTCCAAAAGGCCTCACAATGAGAGCTGATTGCATCTGCATTTTTCAAGATGGTTAACCACAGGGTTTTTTTTTTTTCTTCAGTAGTTTTCCAAGATGAAATATTTTCTAAGGTGCCACAGTGTGCTATTTATTTAACTGTTAATAATTCAATAATGAACATGTTCCTGATTTCCCTTTATAAAAGCAAAACCATTAGTGTCTAACACAAGAGAATGTGAAGCAGAGACTAAAACAAAGCATCTTGTTAGAACATTGAACCAAAAATAACACATTCATATAGCACCTTACTGAATTATCTTTATCATAGTACAGACTAAAACTGTTCTGCCTGAAAATTACTGGGTTTGGCGTTTGTTGATTCTGCACTGAACTGAGGCAGTTCTTTTAATTCACAGTGAGTAGTATTGTACTTCCCAAGAATTCCCTATGTTAGAGGGATTATACAATGTGAAGAAGGATAGAAGACAAACTGTCTTTTAGTTAAGAAAAGGAAACTAAAAAGGCCTAGGGACATTATACAGAGGAATCCCGAACAGTACCAATAGGAACAATGAATGTATTTTACTGAAGATCCATCAGTGTGCAGACAACAGTGGAATATTTTCAGTATTAGCATTTCAGTATGAAAATATTGCTGTTCAGTCCACAAATTAACCCAGGAAATACACACTAACAGAACCAACTGTGTACACCACAAAGAACCTTTGTGACACTAACTTTTGTTTAAAAAAAGTGAAAAAAAACCAGGAAATCCAAACTTTGAGAAGTATTAGTGAACACGTCTGATTTAATAGTTCCCTTCCAGAAGGCAATCACTTTTCATAGCACATGGGAAAAAAATAATCAAATATACCTTTCTGAAATCTGTCTGAAAACCAGTTTTGACTTAATGCCTGGTTTTGATTTTTTTTACTCCAAATTTGTCAACCTCTGTCATGTGAATGAATTCAATAAAATATGCAT
Organism: Ispidina lecontei; assembly: GCA_027559835.1. Classification (NCBI taxonomy): domain Eukaryota; kingdom Metazoa; phylum Chordata; class Aves; order Coraciiformes; family Alcedinidae; genus Ispidina; species Ispidina lecontei. Next base: position 27,918 of record JANHOA010024348.1, on the reverse strand, counting down.
TGTGTGAAGGAGGAACTGGGACCCAGGCACTAAAGCAAGTGCTCAGACACTAGCTTGCAGAACTGTGTTCTTGCCTCTCTTGGAATAATGCATTACTAATTATTTTTTCCAAATTAATTCACATTCAGAAGGAAGACTGGTGCCTGAATCTCATTCACAGCACATACCACTATCCACACCCAAGGAAAGCTTCTTTTGAAGGCATTCTCTTGGCATTTGTGGTTTGACCCTTTCAAAGTGGTAATAACCAGATGAGAGTTCTCATTGCTAAGCCATGATATCAAAGATGATCCTCATTACTGCCATTGTTTTAAAAAGGAAAACAGTTTTACTTATCTCCTAATTCAAAAATACCATTTCAATTACTTCAGGCTTACGTTGAGAGCACTTAATAGTACTAGCTATTCACATTGTGTATGGTCTTGATTACAAGGACATTTGAAAACTAAGAATTGAATATATTTTGAGTATAATTTAGAATATTGTTTTGGACATACTGCATGTCTGAATAAAAATAAAGGTGATGTTCCCAGTTAACATAGTTATATTTGTTTTGGCATTCAGAGCTAATGATCAAGGAAAGGAAAAATAGAAGAATGACAATTAATTAAATACTGGGTGTTGGCTAATGACTAATTATCGACTAATTACATGGTAATCAAGGAAGAACAATGTTAAAAAGAAAGTCCTCCATAAGTAACCACTTGAGATTAGCACATATTTTTCACTACAAAAATGGTCTTATTTTTCTTTTCAGATTGAAATTTTATGCCATTTTAAATCTATTTTACTGAAGATATATCAGAAGAATGGAGATTTAGGATTATATGAAAAAACAAAGAAACAAAGACTTTCTTTGAGATGAATCTGCTTTTCTGAATCATGTACAAGCATATATCAGAAGATTTATTTTAAAATGCTCCTTACTTCTGCACTGGGGGATTTGCTAAACCTGGGCCTGTATTTATCAAGATTTATGAGCCAGGAAATGCAACTGCATTGCTGTTTTGTGTGGATTTTGGAATAACTGACACTTGAAATATCTGTGTTAGGTTTGCATGTACTGGGTACAGTAGTTAGTTCTCTCCAGGTCACTGCATGCTTTCTTGAAATTCAATCTTTGCCTTTCAGGTTGAACTAAAACCCACACATGCAATTAGATAACCACAGTATTCATTTGTATCACGCTTGATGCTCATAGATTTCTGACAGATTCTGGAGGATTTCTTCTATTAAAAGACCCCATAGAGTCTGCTAATCCAAATAAATGCATATAGTGTCAACCGTAGAGCTATACATTGTGTGATGTTCTAAAAGCCCAAAGCTGTTGCTGATTGTCTGAAGCCAGGCAAAATAAGCTTACAGGAAATAACCAGAGACAGTGGGAAGGATGTCTATAAAACAAACATGATCAGAATTAGAGAACTGAAGGAAAAAAACCCCAATAATTTAGAAGCATATTGATTTTTAAGTGATTCATGGTTTAGGTTGGACATTAGGAAGAAGTTATTCACTGACAGGGTTGTCAAGGACTAGAACAGGCTGCCCATGGAAGTGAAATCACCATCCCTAGAGATATTTAAAAGCTGTGTAGATGTGGTGCTGAGGGATCTGGTTTAGTGGTGACTTGGCAGTACTGAAATAATGGTTGGACTTGGTGATCTTAATGGTCTTTTCCAACCAAAATGATTCTGTGATTAATTCTGCATTGGCTAGAGACCATCCTGGAAAGACTGGTGATAACATCCACCTCTGATTGATTAAACCAGCACACTTTACATCTGTACTACACATGAACTGGACAGGTAAATATGGAAGGCATAACAGTCCTTGGAACCATGCTGTGGTTTTCAGCTTTGTGCAAATTCCTCACAGGGAGTTGTGCATATCATGAAGGAACAGAAAATGTGGAAGCTGAGATCTGTTCAGATGCCAGCCTAAGAGGGCAGTGTTGCCCTTGAGGTTCTTGGATTTGATAGCAACATCTGTACTCAAGCAGAATGCTTGCTTACTCTGAGGCATTTCATTCAAGTAAGGAGAGTACATTGGTCCCCTACGTAATACAGAATTCAAGTAGTGCTTCTTTCAGTGAAAGGACACAGGAGAAAGAACAAAAGATATTTGTTGAGACAGAATAACAGATGCAATTATCTATTTTTTACATAGCTGTCATGTCAGATTTATAATTTTACATACATTGTCTTTTGAAAAGAAATTGCAATGATTAGCCACACTATTTTCTTATAGTGCTGAGAATGAAACTGCCAGTTTCAGGACAGATTTCCTTGTCACAACTGCCTTTAAAAGAAACACATCACCAACTATTGTACGAACACCAACTACCGTGACATTTTAAATTTCTATGTGCGTAAGGTGCAATACAATTTCTTTTCACAACACACTGGTCATAGCTTTAAACCTTCTGGTAATTATAGGATGTTTTGTTTTGTTCTTTTTAGTCCAGAAGTTCTCTCCTACAGAGAAATTATAATAAAAAAGGGGTTCAAGATCTCAAGAGAGGTTTGAAGAGTTTGCATTTCCTATAAAATTCAAAATTTTCTCCAAATAAGCATTTGTATATTGCCTGGTCAAACTAGTAAAAAATAAATTGCTTTTTTATTTTTTTTGTGTGTGATTTTTCCAGGTTTTCTGCGTCTCTAATGAAGAGCTGGAAACGTCAGTTTTACTGGGAAATGGCACGAGTTGGGACCCAGCTGAATGTATGCTCTTGGTACCATCTCAGGTGGCTTTGCTTTATGGATTTGGTGTTTGAGAAGTCCAGATGCTAATGCTCCTAATGATCAACCATTCTTTTTGACTTTTGGTAACAAGTATTCTCATGCAGTTAACATCAAACAGAACTTTGTGCTCTACATCTGTTATTTCAAAATTCCCATTTTTGAACTCTCCTAGTCTCAAGTAAGTAGTACACTGTCTCCCTTGTTTACTCCCTACAATCTTTTCTCCTACTTCCAGGGCCCCATGATGCAGAATGTCATTTTGTCGGTCTTCGGTTCCAGTGACAACTTTAATTTTACTGATTTTAATGGGCTTTTCAAACACAATTCCATAGAAGTCTCCAGTAGAAGGAGCTTTTCCCCAGAAGTACTCATCGATGCTGCTGTAAGCCTTGCTCGCCTCGTAGTTCTCAAATACATTCATGTTGGTGTGCAAGTTTGCAGGTGGGTTGTCGGGGATGTCAAACGACTCCTCCTCAAAATCATCATCCTTCAGCTTGTTTTCAGCTCCTTTGTAAGACGAGTAGTATCCCATGTGCTGGAACAGAGATGGCTTAAAACGTATCACCTCCTTTTGAGCTAAGAGCCCGCGGAAGTGGATGAGTAGCCAATCACAAGGCATTTCCTGGTAGAACATCAACAAAAAATGGGCCAGGCGTGGGAGGTCATGGGAATGGTAAAGCTTTCCAATGTACCCAAGCTTGGAGAATTCTAAAGTCACCCAGTAGGATCCTTCTCGTGAGGTAATTACTTTCTTAACAGCAGTCAAAAAATTCTTTGAGCAGCGCACGTCATCTTCTAGCATCACGTAATAGTCAGAAAGATTGGCACAGAAGTTCAGAAGGAAAGCATAATCTACATTTTGTTTGGATCGAAACTTCACACGGTCCTCTGGGTCATTGTAATTCCTCTTGAGGCCATCCAGCACAGGATAATACTCCTCAGGGACGTGAATAACTATTAACCTACCTGCAATTATGTGGTGTGCAAATTTCTGTGAAATATCCTGGACCATCCCCTCACACCAGGCTGAGTCAAAATCTGCCAGCTGCACTACCACTGCAATTTCTTTCAGTTCCTCATAACTTGACTGCTCAAATATGGACTTGATGGTCTCGAGCAAGTAGTTTCCCTTTTTTCTTTTCACAGAGGATAGCCCAATTGTAAGATACCCTGTACAAAAGACAATTCAAAGGAAAAATGAGTGTCTGACACTGGAAATAACTTTGCCACAAAGCTAACCTCCAGAACTGTGCTTATGTGAAGGAAACCTTTCGAATGGTGAAGACTGAGAAACTTGGTATGTGAACTTATCAAGCTGCATGCAACAAAGGACATTTATTGCCTTTTCATGACAAAAGTATTGTACTGCAAGCAAATAAACATATGGAGGCTGTTGCATTAGACATTCACTTGTTGACTCCAAGGAATGGCATGCAGTGGACAAAAGCCAAAGCAATGTGCAGATAAATGTCTGGTAGAGAAAACCACATAGACAATGATAAGGCTGTCAAATCTGCTGAAAGAAAGGGGATTATGAGATATGATTCACACAATATTTTTAAAGTAAGGAACTATGATATGCAGAAAAAAACCCCCATGAGATTTATACTGCTTGCCTAAATTTTGTCATTTTAAACACTCTACAAGTGTAGTTAAACTTATGCATAACTTCACAGTTTAGGAATATTATATGGTTATTTTTTTCCTACATTTTCATTTTTAACAGAATTTGTCCAGTTTTTCCCCGATAATAGTTCCTCTTCTAATCTTTCAGGACTCATGGAACATGGAACATTTTACAGGGAACTCCCTCTTACAAGATTTAATGTAGATATTATTTGAAAGTAGAAGAGAATTTAACACACACGTGTGCTTATATAAAGACTTTTAAATGGTGTTACATCATTCTAGGGAGACGTGCATCTTAATTATAAGGAAAGAATTTTAATCTCTGCTGTTTTGCAGTCAATGCCACTGCATTTTTAACAGCAGTCCAAATAACTTTTAAAATCAGATATATGTTAATATATCTCAATTTTTCTAACTTTTGATGTTAAAAAAGTTAAGACTTTGTAATTGACAGGGTGTACTTTAGTTGAACCTACTCCAACTTCCTTAAAATATTGTGGTTTGTAAAAGACTGCTCTGATAAAGTGATTCAGAGTTTCCCTCGAGGCTTAAGTCTGCTGAAAATACAGTTGTACAGTGAAGTACAACCCCCAGAAGCTATTTACACTGCCTGTGGAGCCTCAATTTTCTCAAATCTAATTTGAACAAACTTCATAGCTTTCTATGAAGATGACCAACTGACAAATGATTTTATTTTACCTTCTGTGCTTGCAACTTCTGAGCCTGGGCTGTATTTGTGAAGTGATCGATTTGGAACCCAAAGGAGATCTGTCTAAAAGCTGGATAGGGCCACATTTCACTTCAAGATGAAAGTCTTGAACCCTTCCTGAAGTCAAAGGAACTAGATAGTCCATCTACTGATGGATGCAAGACTAATCCTCCTCTGCTGTCCCCACAACAGCACGGTTCACCTCCATCGTTATCCCAGCTGAAGGAACAAGATGATCCATCCATAGCTGCTGGACTGGCAGAACAGGGGAACCAAAGGGTTCATCTAGGTGACCCCAAGCACACCTTAGGTTGGGTTCACTGGTTGTACAGGCACAACTGGCAGTAGATTCACTGAGCACCACCAGCACACGCCGTGCTCCTGCTTTCTACATCACTGTGGGCTGGGGGGAGAGCCACAAAACAACCCTGCGGGATGACCTCGAGTCAGGCACTTGGTCAGAAGGTAACCAGGCTGTGAGGAAATCACTTCTAGGGCAGAACTAGCAGTTTGTAGTAGAAAGAGTTGCCCCAGCAGCTCCGATTGCCGCTGCTTAACTCGGCCCCTCTTGCCTAGCCAGACCACAGATACAATATGGATTTCACCCCCCTGCTTCACATCATTCCAATGGCAGTTACTTACTTTTCCTTGGCAAAGGCGTGCCAGCTAGGTAGCGATAGGAAATGTTTATAGATCCTGAGAAATTAGACAAATCTTTAAAAGTGTGAACATAGCGCTCTGGGTTGAGCTGGTGCGTGGCTGTTTCTCTGATTAATTGCTTGTCCCCTTCCTATTAGTGAGGAAACAAAAAGAATAGGAGAGGGAGAGAGACAGAGAGAAACACATCTGTGAATGCCAGCCAGAGAGGAAATATGGACAGGCAGGTTTCCAAGAATAACATTTTTCAGTGGCAGCTTTCCTGCAAGCGTGTGGATGTCACCTCTTTTCTAAAAACCCATGATTGAATAGCATACATCTTTGGTTACAGAAAATCTACCATAACTCCTCAGATTATGGAAAAGAAAAAAAAATAAATATATATTTTGGATGAAAACTCTGGAGAGGTTGTTAAATTATTGCAAAAATAATGTAGTGGTATTCAATATAGGAATAAGAAATTATCAGTCAACAATACAGTGATTGAAAAACCACCAAAACTGTTGTAAAGACAAAACTAGATCCTGGCTGCTGTCTCATTTTTCCCCTTTCCTGAGCTGTCTCAGATTTATGATAACAAATGCATATGACCATCCAGAAAGTCAAACTGGATTGGGTGAATACTGATGGTATAGAAAAAAGGCAAATGTATCCCCACGCCTCCTATTCCTGCCTCTTTCTCCTGATTTTTTCTTCCAAGAGGCTTCCCTAGCCATAGTAAAGTCACACGAGGGAAGAAGCATCTTCACCAACAGTGAGTGCTCAAAAGTTCATCTGAGTCTCAGGGAAATCCTGTTCCTTGGACCTTAAGAAAAGGGAAAATACCTGATATACTGTAGGGTTGTAAAACTGAATTATAAGGTGGGAATTCTTATTCAATTTACATTATTTTATTCTATTCTGATGGTAGGCCAATCTATAAATGAGCAAACTTCTTCTGGTATAGACCATGTGTTAATCAAAAACTTCCTGATCTGTCATTAAATGGGAGTATTGAACAGCAATAGTACTGCTGCTAACAAGAACAACCATAAAACCAGTATACAGTGCTCATATTTTATAGTATAAATATTAAAATAACATGTCAAAGGTATATTTTATAGCAAAAAATAAATATTTCTGTAAACTGATTCTAGGTTCATTTTAAGTTCATGATTTTTTCTTACACAGAAGTAGTAAATAATCCACTTCTGAGCTTAGTAAAGGTGTTTGGCTGACATCCAGGGACTCTACCTGCACTGTTGGATCTGCAGTATCTCTCCAGTGATTTCTTTCTGGTGCTGCTTTGCTACTTTGCATTTGCTCCTAAGTGATAAAAGGAATTTTTATGTTGATCAGATTCCTGATTAAAATATTACTCAATGGGCTAAGACTAATGGCACTAAAACTTCAGTAGTTTTTCCATGGAAACTGTCAAATGGAAAAAAAAAAAAAAAAAAAAGGCTGCTACAAAGACCTTTCCTTTTTTAAAACCAGCTTTTCTTTAATGTCAAAATATCATGTGTCATAGATTCCAGAATGCAGCATGAAAGTTCTTTGTTTCATAAAGAGGTTTTGGAATGGAAACCCATTCTGCTGACGTTTTTTCTACATAGAAAGTTTCAAAATCTTTAGGAATAGAGAATGTCAGGACAAAATGTTTTTATTTTAACAAGCAAAATATTTAAACTAGCCACAAAAATGTTCCTTTTTCTTTTCTCTTTAGAAATGTCTTTTGTGGCTAACAATATTTTCATTTAATTGTTGTTTACATTCCTTTGTTGCATGAAAAGCAAAATAGAAATAGAGTTCCCAAAATGTAAAATCTGATTCTTCTGCCTCTGATGACTACCCGGAGGTCAGTGAAGATGAAGACCTCTGCGTTGTTTTTTTTTTGTTGTTTTTTTTTTTTTAATGGTTCTGGTTTTTGTCTGTTAATTAAAATCTAACATTCCAGTGTATCCTGGAGCTTGGGAGGTTCCTGTGGGTGACATGGGACAAAGTGCTAGAAATTCTTCATTCTTTATAGACATATTCTGCTCTGCTAAGGATGCTGTGTCAGCTACAACAGTACTATTGTTTTCATAGTGTCTAAATTAATAATTAGTGTTCACAGAAGAGTGCAGAAGGCTTTCTTCACTTATTCTGAGTTCCCTTGCAACTCAGAATAGGTATCAAAAATTCACTGCCTATATTGTGATATCTGGTTCTATTAATTCAGTATGTCTTCAGAATATTTGATCAGATGTGGTTCATATGCTGCAGACAAAACACATTAAACTGCTCTGCATCAGCATTGTATATATATTAAAATATACTTCAGCAAATTTCCCAGGTGGACCCTTACTTTCCACAACAAATTCCCTGCAGAAAACTGATTTTTTTTCAGACATCTAAGAATTTCTAAGCAAAAAATAAAAGTTCTTCTCTCCCCTCTTTGCCATGATGGATCTCACTTTGATATCCTAAAACCTGAAAAAGGCCGCTCGTATCTGGGAAAAGAGAAACCAGCCCCACATCCCCCTTGCACAGCCTGAGACTGGGAAGAGAAACTTGGGTCAGTTGTCTTCCTCTATCAGTTTTCTGCAGGAGTTCCTCCAGGAGGACACTCTACATTTAGGAAGTCAGAGGAACATCAGGGCTCTTAGGACCTTCATATTCCTATTCCCTGAGGGGAATTGGTTAGCCTGCTGTCCTTGAAATCTATCCCCAAGTGTATCTCTCCTCACCATCAGCTCATATCTCAGCAGAGAAAACACATCAGACAAGTTAACAGAGCTGTCAGACATAGTCAGGAAAGTTGGAAATAAAAATAAATAAATAAACCAAAGAGTCAGCATCCTAACACATTTGGAGAACACCTGATGGACCATAAAGGTATCAGGAGACCTGGGAGAACTGTATGGACACTTGGCAAGAGACTTGCCTGGGAGCTACATGAATGCAAACATGCCAGCACTGTGATGAGAGAAGCAATGGAAGAGAGTGAATTTCCAAAACAAGGGGGAAAAAAAAAAAAAAAGATAAAATGAAGAATAAGACATGGAGCCATCTGGGGAGCTGGCAGATAGGACAGGAAAAGATTTCAAAAACAAACCAAGAAGAACATAATTAGTTGTAATAAAAGCATTTTCAGAAACATCTGGGGACTTTGAAGCAATTGGTGAATGGAGAAGAGCATCAGGGAAAAAAATATCACTGGGGAAAAAAAAAAAAGCAATAAGCCACAACCAAGAAATGTTGAGTAAAACATTGTGCAAATTCTTTTAGAGAAAGCAGGATGTCTGGAATGGAGTGACATGCTAGAAGCATGGTTTATCATTTCAATGATGTTTAAAGTACTAGCATAGACAATAGTATTGTAAATCTTTACAATGTTAAGTAATTAAAGACTTTAATATGTGTGTGTTGCACTTTTTAATAGTATGATGTTTCTTCTCAGGTCCAACTGAGATCAGACTTCACCTTCAGAATACTGGAAAGCTCATATTGTCCCACTGATGAATCAAAGGCTGGCTCAAAGGATTGGAAAGCTACTCATTCAAGATGGACAAGGAGGACTGTCCAATCATATCACAATATCACATTTTATTATATGCAAGCACCAGATATTAAGCTCTTTTATTGGGTCCTGTCCAACCTCCAAAGAACTGGAAGTTCAGTCCATTAATCACGACTTCAGGGCTTGGCATTCAGCACTGAGACACCCATGAGTTACACATCAGCTGTAACCAATGTTACAACATAGGAATTTTGACAAGGAAACTACCAAACACAAAAATGTCCATAAATTTTCCACAAATCTTTTCCACAATCATAAGCTTGCACAAGGTGTCATTTATGTCGAAGTGTTAATGCTGTAACATTGAGCCCTCTAGACTCAAATCTGAGATATGGAAAGTCAAAAATGACAAAATAAAAGCACAAAAAAAATTAAATTATTCATGCAAGCAGCTAAAAATATGTGGAAATATTGTAAGTTCTCTTCTGGAACTGCACTTCCATAAAATTGCTTGATACAGTATTCACAGGTGAGAATTTCAGTGTGGACTGGAAAAGGAACTCCTAGCTCATATGTTTATTTGAGATGTAGGCAATTTTAAACATTAAAGTTGAGGGAAACCCAGAAGAATGGATAATACAGGGGATGTTTTCACTCAAAGAAAGATACCTCATAGAGGTATCTCTATGTTTTTCTGCATTCATTATTTCAAATACTTCCAATAAATAATATTTGCTTCTGGGAAAAGGACTCATAGGGTCTTACTGACACCACCTTTGTGCAGTAGATATTGGTAACTTCATCATAAAAGCCACATTTTAAGGATGCTTCACTGTTAATGGAACACTACCAGGGGAAATGGTAAGATTTATGAAGCTCACTGCTTAACTAGGGATGTGCCCTGTTCTGCTGCTCTAGGATGATTGATTTCTTCCACCTAAGCAACTTACCAAAACATAACCATCTTCAATGTACAAATTCATGAACAGCAAGCAAATGACAAGGAGTCCTAAGAACGACACTGCTGAGCGTTTCCGCAAGCATCTCATTTTATCAAAACACTTCAAGCTGGGTCTCATGTGAAGAAAGGCATACAGTAGTGTTACCTGGGGGGAAAAACCACAGTATTACGAGAACAGCCCATCTGAGCAGCACCACAGCAAAAAGAAATTACCTTCAGATAAACGGGATCCTTTCAAACCCTTTCAGGTTGAATTCATTTTCATCAATCATTGCCATCATCAAATTTATATATTAATACAATTGTATATTCATCTTAGCTATAATTTACGATCTGTTTTCTCTTTATCAATAATAAAACTGGAGTCTGACTGTCCTGGAGAGGCTGAGCCGAGGGGAAGCAGTGAATACATTTCTTGTTTTGTTTTGCTTGTGCACAGAGCTTCTGCTTTACCTGTTAAATTGTCTTTATCTCAACCCATGGGTTGAGTCATCAGTCAAAGAAGGGTGGCCCAGAGAATCAGAAAGACACTCAGTAGTTCAATTCAAGATGAGGAAAGAGAAATGTCCAATGAGATCACAACATTACATATTCAATTTAGTTATTTCACTATTTAAAATGAGATGAATGCTGTTCTTGGCTACCACATTATAAGCATTAACCTGTGTAGGATGACATGTTTGAACAAGATCTGCCTGCAAACTAAAGAAACAGACTCCAGATTGGAAAGATAAACCTTTGAGTGATTCTTAACTAAAAAGTAGATTATAAACTCATTATTTATCTTCTCCGTTGTTTAAGTACAAAAGGCTATTGTCCCTAACAATCTCTGATTTTTCTATTAAATTTAATGTAGAAGTCATGTACAAATGGAGAGTTTAAAGCCAGTCTGTGTTAAGTAGTAAGCAGCACTGCATGTGCAGTGGTTAGACCCTGCATTTATATACCTTCATTTCTGAAAGGGCTGAAGGTCTAAACTGACATCAAACAAACCAAAGTAGGAGTCCCATGAAAGATTTGTTATGTCATACAGCAACTTTTCTGCCCTAATAACAAAAAAAACCTTCCAAGTGAAAAATTCAATCTATATTTGCTCTGCCAAACCGATTAAATATATCTACCACTATAAAATATGAGTCCATTAGACTCCAGAGAACAGTGAAGTAAATATGTCAAGTATCAGTAATGAAAGTGTTTAACTGCAAGTTTTTGTTCATATAGATTCAATATGAACTGCAGCAAATGGATGCTGGTTTTACACAGAATAATTTTTAAATCACCATGCTGAGGATAAGAACAACTTACATGTTGTACAAAATAAACCCAAACCAAAAACCACACACACAAAATTAATAATAATATAGTTATTTATTTGAGGGTGGGCTGAATTGCCATGGGCTGATTATACTGAAGCTGAAAAAGCCTAATGTATCTATTTTTTTAGGTTAGAGCAACAATTTTCCTTAATATATGATGAAAATAAACACCAGGAAGGATCTCCAAACTCTTACTATGTCTGTCTGTGGCAGCTGGATGGAAAGATTGCCTATTTTAGAATAGACCACGTTACACACAAAGTCTGTGTTGAATTTTTTTGTTTGAATTTTCTTTTCTCATTCTTTCTTTTTTTTTTTTCAAAGCAATATATTTAAAAATTTTTACTGGAGTGTCCCTTGGTGTATCAATTACTGACACGTCTCAGGTGAACTAGCCTGCCATGGCCAACACCAGATGGCACGCGCCGGCTGTCAACCTGCTCCTCAACCTATTCCAGACAGTTCATCCCAAGAAACTCTTTGGGATACTTATTCCATAATCTTTGTGAGTAGAATCATACATATATCCCTAGAGAATCCTTTACATCTTCCTAGAACTCCTGCTTCTTGCAGATCTGTTTCCCATCTGCGATGTTGCACCGTGGAACGCTTTGCAAATTAAATTTGCAAGGAAAAAAGGTAATTTTTCCTTGGTTTGCAGGTGACGTGAGTCATCTTTTAAAAGCAGAACTCTCAGTGAGGCCTCTGATATTCGTTAAGACTATTGGAACATAATACTCATAACCAAGATTTTTATATTGAAAAAAAAAAGCTTCAATTCATCATTCAGTTCTGAAACCACGGCTTTATTTGAAGATTTTATGCCTTCATTATTCATGCATAATTAAGTAGCTCTATCAGGATGGTAGATTAGCAATTTGTTTTATAGAGCTGGCATTAAGCAGTTAAAAATAATAATTAATAAAAATTAATGGGTTATGTTTTCCTTTCTAAATGAGCTGTATTGTTTCCCTCAGCCTCTTCAGACTTAGTCTGCTTCTAGCAGTGATGATGCTCGATGTTTATGGTCACTACCAAGAACTGCTGCACAGAAAGGCTCTTGCTGAGTTTATCCTGTAAACAAGGTCACTGCTAAATCTGGGGTACTACACTGGGGTACTGAAAGCAAAAGGCCACACCTGTGGGGATGGAGTAGACAGAACAGGTGGCCCTGAACTGACCAGAAAGGTATTCCTTGAATATATGTCATATTCAGAATAATCACAAGGGTCTAGCTCTCTCCTTCCATGGCTAGCATCCAAGCAGGACTCTGTTCATTCTGCCTTTGATCCTTATCAGTTGCATTGTGTGCAACTCGTGTGAAACCATCATTTGGTGTAAAATTAACCCAAAAGGTGAGGCTAGCCACTGAGCTAGGATAGTTCTACATCCTTTTTCTGCTTTTTTTCCTTTTTTTTTTTCCCCCCACAAATGACATTGCTAGGCCCTTCACCCTAGTTAGACCAGTTTAAACTTTTTGAGAAAAGCATAAAGTCAATTTAGAAAGGTGTCTAATTGTTACAGAGCAACTCTTAAACTCATGAGATTCTGCTGTATAATTGATGCACGAAACCGTGTGCCTGTGAAGTTCATGGTACCCCTGGGAAATAATGTAAAATAAATTCGGAAATTAAATGTGAGAACATTGGGTTTTACTGGCTATGTTATTAATCTTTTTCTAAGATAAGTGTTTCATTAAGACCTTCCACTGAGCACCCAGACAGCAGCTTCCTGATCAGTAAAATAACTCATTCTATAGAGAAGGCTTAGAAAACTATGTATGGGTGAATGGGACCAACAACCAGGTTTTTTGTAGAAAAACAAAACAAGAAACACAAAAAACTTCAGTAAGTTTTGTTGAATAACTGTCATTGAAATATGATCATAATATAATATATATAATAATATATATTATCTATATGATCGTAATATATCATAATAACGTGTATTATAATATATATTGTATGAAAATATGTAAATATATAATATATATAAAATATATTTATTTATAAACCACATGCTCCATTTATTGGGGTTTTCTTTATGTTTTGTGTGCTGAAATTCATGTAGTGTCACTCATCTCTCTTAGTCTCACAATATCAGTAACTATATTATAGTTAATGGCACATGCACAAAGTCCCAGCTCAGTTTCTGAGGTGACACTTCTAATCCACTCCTCCATTGCTGAATTTTAGGATATATCTGTTGTTTGATAACCCATTGGAGTTGTTTTTCATTGTCTTCTTAGAATGGCATTCCCTTCACCAAACACAGACACCCATGAAGTGAATGTCTGAGTTTGTCACACTTAGGCTCTGTTTATAGATGATGCAGAAAAAAAAATAAGTATTTGTACATAGTGATCCATCTCACTAGAAAGCCACTGGCTAAAATATATCAGATGAATTGTGCCCTAAAAATGCCCATTTCTCTTCACCAGCCACAAAACAGTCTGAGCTGGCTGACTCAGACACTGATGCTAAAAGGGAGGAATTCCATTCACATTTTCAGAGTAATTTCTTTCTTTTGCTGCCTTTTAAGAGAGCACATCAACCATACCCTGAGTGCAAGAATGTCCTGATTCTGACAATAACACAAGGTCAGAGCACAACCATCCCCTGTGACACTGTCTGGCACATCAGCCTGCAGCTTCTCTTCCATGGGAAACCTCAAGTTTGATTCTGCCCCAATTACAGGTTATATATTCTTGAGGTTTTATTCATCTCTTTTCTCCCATGAATATTTCAGGTTCTATGGCTCAGTAACACAGAGTAGCTTTTCACTTTTATTTATAACTTGTTTCTGTCAAACGACATGAAAATCTCATTTATATGCTGGCTTGCAGTGTGCAATGAGATAAATGCAAAAATGTAAATTATTTAAACAGTTAAATACTTCTATTTTGTTTTGATCCCATGCCTGTTTCCACACTTTTTTCATGGTGGGAGAGAGTCCAAGTCCAGAACATGTATTAACAGGCACAATACTGAGGCTCCTTGCTAAAAATATGATTGAATTCAGCATGAGAATCATTCTTTAAATATTGTTGTGCATTTTTATTGCCTAGTTAAGCAGTAAAATGAATGTGTCATTGGTTATGGATAGAAATATATCTCAGCATATTTTAGCTAGTGTGTCAGGAAGGAAAATACTGCCGCTTAGAATGTATGTTTTTCACACAGAAAAAAAACAATTAAAAAAAAGATTATTTAGTTGTCACTGAAGAAACTTTAAGCAGTAGTACTACGCAAATCAAAGGAAAAATGATTCAAAGACAATAATCACTCATATGCATGTATAATTATAAGCAATAAACATTCTACTCAGGATGGTCATATCTAAGACTATAAGCTGCATATAACTGTGGAGTGGTCATGGATCATATAGAGCACAGTCAAAAAGCCAGGATACTGGATATGAAAGTGATTCTGAGAGAATAGAACAGTATGTTGAATATTAGTTTAGTATTGAAGGACAGTTACACACAACCTATGTAAATTTAACATTGGTTAAAATGTTCTATTATCTATTATTATAGTTTTCCATAAGCAAACCTTAACAAGAAAACGTGAGTGCCAAGTCACCTGTAAACTTAATTTTTAAGCTTTTTGAGTTAAGGCCAAACTATCAAATACAACCTTATTAAACTGTGTAATGTATTTTATATTATTAGGATAATAAAGAGATTTTATCATAGACATTCCATTCTGCTGCACTGATATCCCTTTTGCTAATTTTAAAAGCACTGAATGTCTGCTGAGGCAGAAGTTTCCTCTTGCAGGTGTCCAAAGACTTGTGAAGTTTTCTCAGTTCACCTGAGTGATTTCTGATATTAATTCCTTGTTAGTGGTTTTTTTTAATATTCTTTATTTTTTTCATTTGTCAATTCTTTTTAATATTTGTTTTGTAGCAGCATAATATCTTAATGCATTTTATATCTTTATTGGACATAAATATGACACCACCTTTATTGCTCATCGTATGGCATAATTAAATTAATAGATAAAATTTTTGCCTCGACGTAAAATGAGCTTCTTTTGAATTTTTTTGGTCAGGTTTCCTATTGCTGAAGTATTTGCTGACAAGATGTTTCAATTAGGACAGCAACTATTCAGCTATATTAGGATACAGCACTAGTTTAATTCACACTTCTCTGCTAAATGAGCCCACCAAACTAAAATATGGGACACCTGTGTTTTTGCTTGGCACCAGCTTGTATTCTAACATTTTACACTGCTGAATGTAAATATCCAAGGAAAAGGTGTAAACTAAGCTGGAAGGAAGGGACTAATTCATAATGGGATGATTCCAGTTTTAAGCACATGTAAAAACAACAAATGAATTGCTTCCCAACTGTTGCTGTGAAAATAATTTGCAATGAATAATTTATCTAACACTTTTAGCTTATTTTTAGGGTGTTTTGTTGTTCTTTGCAGAAGAGACATAATAAATTATCAATTTAGCTATTGTAAGATACTTGGAATAATATTTACTTCCAGTCTTTGGCTTGATTAAAATTGCTCCATAGATTTGCTTACCATTTTTTATCATATTTGTAAAACAAAAAGAGTTTTACATTTCTAAAATGAATTACTTTTTTGCTTGAATGAAGAGCAGAATATGAGTGTATATTACTTAAGTCAAGAAAAATGGGTTATGGGAGTTATTTTCCTATCATAGTAAAATGATATTTTAATTCAGAATTATCATAATTACAAGAAGTTTTACCTTTTTCTGTCTCTCCTTTTACAGTGTATCTCAAAGTTTTGATGGCTGTGAATCAAGGATTTGATCTTATTATCTCAAAGGCAAGATCAAGAGCACAAAGCAGAAGATATAAAGCAAGGAAAAACATAAAAAAAATAGTTGAAGATGGAGAGAAGCATAAAATTTACTTTGATTAATTGGGTTAATTACTGAAAGACTTCCTTCATGCAGAATGCTGGTAATTAGAGTCTGAGTGATGTGTGATTTTTTTTGACACTATGCAAAAAGCCAACATGACCTACTAAACTGCTTGATTATGTTTGTGAAACATATAACTTCACATTTCTTTTTATGCTGGATTAAAAGAAAGCTTTTCCTTTTTTTTGACAAAAAACAAGGTAAAAAATGAGATTAATGGGGTTAGCAATTAGACACCATGGGCTAGGTTCTCACCCACCACTGCTACCTCAGCTCTGATCTCACTGGGCACAGGACACAACTGATGTGCAACAGGATTTCTGCTCCCCTCAAGAAGAATCTGATGTTGTCTTTTACATAGTATTGTCTACTTGAATCTCACATTTTCTCCTGGACTAGATGATATTCTAGGTCCCTTCCAACCCCTAACACTCTATGATTCTCTGAAATAATGGGAGCTAGTAAAAAACACCAAGTTTTTCAGCTTCTCCCGCAGCATGCATTGCAATCTCCATGGCAACTAGATGGTTAAGTATCTTTTCCTGGTCCTGGAACAAGATTACAAATGAAACTATCATTTCCTTTCTCCATTATTCTATCCATTCTATGACCTCCACATGAGGAAGAGCATTCAGCAGACTCCTGTGAAAGCAGAAGAAATAAAAGGGAGCAGCACCCTGGCAAACAGCTCTGCTTTTGAACCACAGGACTGTGCTGCAGAATTTATAAAGCTGTTAAATAAACTTGGATCTTTAAATTTTAAAAAAGATAAAAAATCATCCCCTTTATCTGGTGTGAAAAACCACATGTATTTTAATCTGAACAGACATAAGGTTTTTTTACACGATATCATTTCTGATGGAGATCACAGCAAAGAAATAGATTAGACTGAGAAAGCTCTGCCAACAAGATAAACCTATAGTCGCAGACATATCTAATTCCCCAAGCTTTCATCATTAATATTTTACGACCCTCACTGATCTGCCCAATCTTGAAGAAAAATGTATCTTTCATTTAAGCATGCAGGGCACAGTAATAGAATTTATCTCTATCAAAAAGGAGGTAAAATGCAAACTACAATGGAGATGTCAAGGCAAAGTATGGAGTTTGCTCACTGATACCTGTAACACTAATCCCTGCACAGGGTCTTTTATTTGAACAGCAGACATGACACTGACATACACATGTATCACAGCATTCCTATTAAGAGAAAAATAAGTTGCATGCTGTTTATTTTTTTTTTTTAATATCTGGGTAAACAATTCCATAAATTAGCATCCATTTCCCTTACTGGAGATTCCTGTAGGATGTGGCTATTATTTCAAGTTTAACCTATCAACACTTTTATCTGCATTAGAGAGAATCTGAAAAGGAAATTACTATTTTCCTACATTCGGCCATGTATTTCAATAATACATGAAGGAGCTGGGGTGAAGACACTTGAGGGGACCATGCAGTTTAAATGGTTTTGTTGGTGACTGTGCTTGCATTAGTGATAGATTAAAATATAAGAACAAAAGCACTGTGCTGTGATCTGTAGCAACTCTATCACTTATGCTGAAGTATAGCAGCAGTGCATTTGCCAGAGAGGAAACAGTGAATTTATGTAGAAAAATACAGGTATGTCAGTTATAACTCCATTAACACATGTCAGTTATAGAGAGCTGACCATTAATCACCCTTTGATGGCAGTACAGTGACATATGAGGTTCAGAGGCTGCCTGAACAGCCCCTACATCACATTTATTCTTTGCTCTGTCCAGGATGTGCTGCTAGGCTCGGGTCACAAGGACACAGCTCTGCCATTTGTAAATAGCAATAGTGCAATCCCTTATCACATCAAAATAACCAAAATAATTAATAAAATCACTTAATATTTCATTTGTGCCACTGGATGCAAGAGCTGAAGAATGTGCAAAGTCATCACACAACTCACGTTGAAGACATGAAAACTCTCCTAGCAGAATGTTTTACCATTTGAAGATCCAAGAGAGGAAGACAAGAACTGAAAAGACACATTTCAAATCTCACCAACTTTATTAGAAGCAACTGTGGCAATTACTAATAGTTTAGTCCAACAGGAAATATACTCTATCATCTGTAATAAAATTAAAATGGAAAGAGTATTCAGTCCTCTGTAGTTTAGAATCCAATAATTTATAATAATATTTATTAATAATATTTGATAATATTACTATATAAAATATTAATAATACTGGTCAAGTAAAACCACATCCTCACATCACATCCTCAAAAGTAGTTCAAAAGTCACATCTGGGAAGAAAAAAAGAAGTGGAAAGGAGAAAAATAGTCTGAGGTGTGCTATCTCTTTGCAATGACTAGAGCAAAATCTTAGGAAAAAAAGCCTTCTAAATGAGATGTCTCATTTAAATGAATAAAGCCAGCTGAAAATCTGTCACCCTCCACCTAATCAGCAATATTTTCATCAGAAGGAAGTCAAATGATCCTAATTCTGAAAGCATTATTAAACAAGTGTGTAAAGGGGAGAGTGCTACGTAAGTGGCACTTTATGAGAGCATATTTCTTACCCTCCTAGAAGCTGTTCTAGCAACTGCAGTAGAAAATTCTGTAACAGGGAGCAGTGCAAAGGGGAGAAGGGAGGGGAGAGGAGAGGATGGAAGTCAGCACCCACAGAAGTGACTCAGCCTGTCCTTTGCTATAAAATCCTTAGTGATGCTCCCTGTTAAACACGAAATTAGAGTGGACAGATAGATTGCTTCTGTGATTCTTCACACACTAAAGTAGCTGCTGGTCTTCAGAATGAAATGAAACCCAAGTAGATAGGTTAAGAAACCTTACAAATAGGAAAGAACATTGCTGAAATGATAACTTTTTTTATTATTGTAGACATAAACTATGGCCAACAGCATATTTGCTTAGCCTGTGGGGACCTTTACATGGCTACAAAAGAGAGCTGGTGAATTATAAATGATAATAATTAGAAGGAAGCAGGTCAGACTGATACAAGCAAGAAAAAGAAATCAGAATATAATCTGGAATGAAGAGCTCTTGTTTAAATTAGATGTATCTTTAGGCTTTTGGCAATGAAAGTTATGAGAAACCTCTTAAAGCTAAGTGTTTTAGGGAGGTCAGTATTCTTACAGTGTTGGCTAGTAACATTATCCACAGCAGTTTATCATGAGGCTGTGCATGTGGGGGAAAAAAAAAAAAAAGAAAAAAAAAAGAAAAAACCCAAACAAATCCCTGCATCAATCTAACTCTAATCACCGAAAAATAATTATGTGACTTAGGACTGATGCTTAACATTTATATATTACGTTGATATTACATTTATATTACATTTCACAATATGACTGTGGTACTCATTTGGAAAGCTGAGTTTCTAATAATTTACTGTGTACTTCAGGAAATTTTCTGTCAATTCAGATCAATGGAAGCAATACTATCTAATATATTTACATTGAGAAAATGTCACTGAAAATCTCTTTACTCAATATGGCACTTAAAGTTCAGCTTCCTTTGTTTATATATTACTTTTAAGTTTTGTTTATAGTCCTTATATAAATAATGTGAAATGAATTTTGTTGGAAAAAAGACAAGTGAAAAAAAATTATAAATCTTGTTGATAAAATAGGATCAGTTTTATGTATATTAGAATTTTAAACATACTGATACACTTAACTGGTGGTATTATACAAACGATTTAATTTTATGCTTTATTTAGTGGTATATTTATGACATAATTATGATACACATTTGGAATAAACCCAAATCTTTTCAGTAATATTGCTGAAGTATTTTGAGCTGAACTTCCAGAAGCTCAAAGTGTTCTTTCGATTTATTGACTTTGGAAGATTGTTAGAAATCTATAACCACATTATAGATTTATTTAGAATAAAGTATGACTCATATAAAAGACTAATGACTTCCTTTTTAATATGCCATCAATCTCTAGAATATGCATTGAAATGTTAGACGTTGTAGTTTTTGTTGAAAGAGAGCCCAAAAAAAAAAAAGAGCTTATAATAGAGTTTTAAAGCAATCTTGGTTTAAATCTTGGTTTTCAGAGTCTCATAAAAGGAGTTTCTTATAATCTTTAACACCATTTCACTAAAATTCCTTCACTTATAAACTTCAGGTCCTTTGACAAGTCATTTATATGACAAAGTGACCAATGCATCAATGGAAAGCATCTTGGTAAGACTTATATCCTTTGTGTTCTCTGATTTTGAATGAGGAAGTAGTTTTGATGGAAAAATGGCTAATGTGGTTCATAAATGTTTCATTCGTTAGAAAAAAAAAATCATTTCCCTCCCCCCTTTTTTTATTTAAGGCCATAAAATTAAACATTTATAGGTCTCTAACGTCACATCATTTTTAGTCTTGACAATAATCAGCTTTGTTTATAAGGTTCTTGGGGCAATATTTGTTTATTTAGGAAATCAGGACAAGTGGCTATCATAAAAATTTCTAAATGAGGAATCCAGTGATATGCCAGCTACAATTCTTTTCCCTCCTTTGATTAATTTTATTTACTTTCTTACTCTGAGACACAGGTAAGGTCTAGGCAGTTTCTCACTGTTTGGCAACATCCCTGGTCCTGGCAGTCAGGAATTTTCCCAGCTTATGTAGAAAACAGACAAGTGAGGCACAATGCAACCCCCTGCCTTTCCTGTCCAGATATGGAGAGATATTAGAATGTGGCATGCATGTATTTTTTTTTTGCCTAAAAATATGCATTTCCCATCCTTGAAAAGTAGGTCTCAGAGAGGCAAAGAGATAGTATCCTATGGGTCAAAATCTAGCTGGATCCTAGGGCTAAAACTGGGTTCCACAATTGAGATCCAAGCTATGAAGCTTTTCACTAGAATATTATTTCAAAGTACTTTTAAATTTAATTTCAGACAAGCTTTGAAAATTAATTAATCCTGGTCTACACTGTTTGCACATAGTTTATCTTGTAGCAATTCATATTAGGTCAAATATTAAAGTGCTAATTTATACCAATTTCTTAAGCAGCCTACAGAATAATGTATTATCTTTGAAGATATTTCACTTAATGAGAGCTATATAGAGTCTTACAGTTCCCAAATGACTCAGTGAACAGCATAATGACCTAACAGCTTCTCACTAATTCCCAGGAAAAGTATGTATATTTATATGTTTAGAAAGTTAAAATGCTCACTGATTATAGAAGGAACTCGCTACCATCATGGGATAATTTAAAAAATCATTATTAAATTCGGGAAACTAATGAAAATAATGCTATGGTTGATGGAAACCATAAGTAAAATCCTATTTTATTGTTAGTGAAAAATGTATGAGTGTTTTTACAGGCTCCACAAAGGTTCATTTTAAGACTATGCAGTGGATCACCATCCATTTCAGGAGCTAAATAATTGATGGGAAAGATTGAAAACACTGAATATTTTCATTAGGTTAGTAATCTTGAATAACAAAGCAGCTAAATATCAGAGCTGATACTCAACTCAGGAGAACTTAATTAAAAACTCATATATATATATATACTCCTATATATATTTATATACTTTATATATATATCCTTAAATTTATATACTCCTATAGAGTAACTGTCAGTCTAGGGAAAATATTTTACTCTGCTTCCCAGCTTCAGGATTGTCCTAGTTTGAGTCAGAACAGAACTGAATCTATTCAGTGTTCAGTTAGTTTTTATAAAGCTGTTTTCCAATCAGCAAGTCTGTCTCCCTTATTCCCTTTCTCTTCCCCCTTGGGAATTGAGACAGGTTAATAGAGAGAATCTGTCATTTGTCTAGTGGCTGGCCCAGCACTAACCCTTGACAAGGATAAGCAAGGCTTTAAAGGAATTATCTGGATTGTTCCACTAATGCTTTACAACTGTACAGCAGACATTATATCCAGAAGAGTCCACAAACTACCTGACATTCCTGAATTCACTGCAGAGCAGAAAATATTACTACAGTTTTGTATAGAAAACTTAGATATACAGAGCAAAAGTCCACAGAACGGGAATTTAAACTTCCTTGGAAGGAATAGGGGAGATGAAAGGCACTGGTGAGCACATTAGATCTCTGTATTTATTAAAGAAAACTCTGATGCTACCAAGAATTTAGCTTCACCTCAAATTACAGAAGAAAGTAACACAAATAAGGATGGCAACTCCTACAGATAAAAAGTCAGGAAAAAGCCTTTATTCACTTATCAGCACCATTGAGTCTTGAACTTTTTTGTCTTTATTAATTCCTTTTATTGAAAAGTTACTGTTACCAGCTGCAAACTGGAAGAGCAAAGCTCTGCAAGCAAGCAGAAGCCCTAAGAATCTCAGGGGAATTAGTCATGGAATCTCTGACAGGTCACAGCAGTTAGCAGGGTTGCACACTCTTATTGTAACCCTCAGGCCTTCAAAACTATTTCTGAGCATAATAGAGGTCCTCAGAAGTAATTTGGTGCCAACATTTTTGTGAAAGGACCCCTAAGAAACTCTTAAGAGCCCTTTTGGGCACATGTGACAGCATGAAGTATCGAATTTTCTAGTTCATAGAAACTTGTGTCTCTAGAAAAAGAAAGGGTCATTATCCTTCATGGAGTTGCAAGGGGAATTAAACCATGATCACTGACATGTACTAGATGGGTAGGTTGTTGATTTTTCTTTTTTTTAAGCAAACAATAACGCTTTCCTTTTTAACTTTTACTTTATTTGAAGATAATTTTAATTTTTAATTTATTATGGAATTGATTGTTTCCATTAAATATGAATATATGCATTACATTACGTATATAACTGAGCATCACACACACATATATGCATTACATGTACACAAATACACTTACACTTGGAAAAAAATAGAGGACTGAATACAAGTCAAAAACCCCTCAGTTTTCAGTGTTTTAATGTCTTATAAGAAATATCCTGTTTTGGACACTCCTGAGAATTTTTTAGTGAATGGATGTAAGAATGTGGTCTATTCTAAATACATTATCAGAAGATATATAATACAATTATTAATACAATAATACATAATTGTCCAAACTTCTTACCATGAATATTTAAATGAAATGATCTCCTTTCAGTAATTTTAGAGACTAACATTATTATCAAACTCTATAAATTTTCTCTTTAATGTAATTCATCAAAAAACATCCAAACAAAAAGTTTTTAAGCATCTATGAGAAACTGCTACTAAGGGCAGAAAAGCCTTACATAATTCAGCTGCCACCATCTGCAGTTAAGATACTGGAACGTTGTTCTAAATAATCTAGTTTGTAAAAACAATCAATATGTCTCACAGAAACATTTACTGTATGTTATGTCAGGAGAATACAAAACAAAACTCCTCTAAGGTATGTACAGGGCCTGTGCTATAAATCAATTTGTTTGTGCTAGTGTTGTTTCCTTGGGCTATTCAGAGCTAGCCTATTGAATCAAGGCACAGAATTACTAACAAAATCTCCTTAATGTGAAAGACTTTTCTTTTTTTTCCTCTGGATACTGCTTTTATAGTAACTTTGCCCTACGCACAGGCTGCGTTGTCCAGGTAATTTCTACATGAGAGGTGGTTTGGAAGTCATGTATTGATCCAGGCTTAACTGATGGAGTTGTCCTTATTCCCTTCATCCCCACCACTATGTCTGATAATTTCCATGATAAATGCTTGTCTCTCTGCCAGCATCCTAGAGACTGGGGGGGAATTTGGTTCCATGGGGCTGTATTAGAGGAGAAGGGTTTGTTTCTACCCCTTCTTCAGAGTCCTTGGGTCAACAAACATTTCTGACTGGACTCACACTATGAATAAACATTCAGTGACTCTGGCAGAGAGTCTTGGAAGAATATGGCCTTTTACCACATATATTAAAATATATATTGTAGTATTTGCTTTTCTTTTTTCAAGCTACTGTGGCTTCAGTATTAATTTCATATAGCAGCAGCTGTAAAAGAAATAGGGAGTTTTAATCCAAGAAAACTAATAATGCCCTAAA
>JANHOA010024346.1:25463-51075 GCA_027559835.1 Ispidina lecontei | reverse complement strand
GGCCCCAGGCCCTGGGCGCACACCGACGGGGCGCCGCCCCCGAGAGCCCTGGGGGGACCAGGACCTGGCCGAGCCTGCCCAGAACCGGGGGGGGCCACGGACTGGGCCAAGCCCCCCCCAACCCTGGGGGTCCACGGACTGGCCCCTGCCCGGCGGAGTGCCCTGCAGTCTCCTGTCTGCTAAAGGTAGGGTGTTGCGTGGCTCGCTGCCAACGGTGCGCTCGAGGTGTGAATTTGGTGGCCCACTGGCTGCTGTCTTGGAGCTGAAGGTGGCGAAGTGTGTGCTCAAAGTGAGGGGGAGCAGCTTTGCTGGGGATGAGCTGAGCTCCTTGTTGGTGGGAGAGCTTGAATTCATGGCTGCATGTTTTTGGAAGTAGGAGGAGGCACATGGTTTGGGGTGTGTTGTGGTTTGTGCTGGCAGGACTGGAGCACTGATGGTGTGTTCCTGAGCAGACAGCTGTTTGATGAACACTTGCTGCTAGATATTGCTTTGGTAATAAGTGATTAAGCTCCATGGATTTAATGGCTTGAGTTCACATGGCT
Organism: Ispidina lecontei; assembly: GCA_027559835.1. Lineage (NCBI taxonomy): Eukaryota > Metazoa > Chordata > Aves > Coraciiformes > Alcedinidae > Ispidina > Ispidina lecontei. The sequence goes on along the minus strand of JANHOA010024346.1, from coordinate 50,533 downwards.
TTGGTAGTCCTCATGCTGTCAGGAGACACTTGGACACTAAGACCTGTGGTCATAAGTATGCATTTAAAAGTATTTAATATGGTGGTAAACAGACTGATGACATCCCTATTTCTGTCGTGGGTGTGTGGTTGCAGAGGCTGAGGGATGCAGTGAAGGGTCCCAGGTTAAGAGCTGAGTGCTCTGAGGCTCTGGTGGCTGGAGAAGCTGCAGCACCGTGTTGGGTGCAGCTGTTGTAGTGAGAGGCTGGTTGCTGCTCCCTCCCGTGGCTGCTGCCCGTGGGCTGCTGTGTCCCAGCGTTTCCTCAGCCTGTGCTGGCTGCCCAGACCCCCTGCAGTGGGGGGTTTGCTGTCAGGTCCCACGCAAACGTGTGATCTATGGAAGTCTCCTCAGAAATCAAGAACAGCTGTTCTTCTGTTTCTTCCCTCAGATGGGATAATCTATGTAGTTTTACTGTAGACTGTATTTCCCAGCTATCGTAATTTCTTTAAATGGCTCTGTAAGTTGCTGAAGTCATCAGCAGAAATGTTGGAGTCAGCTAGATTTTAAATGATATAAGACCACTTTCCTTCAGAAAGAACCTTTAAAAATTTAATTCTTCTTTTTCCTCCTTCTTTTCTTTTAATGATGGAGTTGTTGAAACCTCTCATTAAAAGTCCCATAAACTACAGCAGAGAAATAAAAAAGCTTAGAGCAGATTTTCTGGGAAACATCAGGCATCTTGCTGCTGATCTGCTGCCGTTTACCGTGGAGAGGAGATGAATGAGGAGCAATGGCTTGCTTGGGGGTGGCTCCTGTGGTTTATGCTCAAGTTAATGCCTCATAACTAGCATTGCAGCATGGTACCTACTCCTTGGAAACCAGATCCCCAGTGGTTTTGTGGTGGAATATAAAAATCTCAATAACCTAAGCACTATTAAGACAGCATGTTCCAGGCTGTGTCAGGCTGAAATATGCCTCCAAGGGGAGGCAGGGTGGGGAGTGCTCCTGAGTCTGTGCAGACCAGAGTGCAGTGCTCCTGACCTTGGTATTGCTGGGAAAGGAGACTTGCATCTTCCACAGTTTGTTGGCTTGTGGCATGTGAACATTGGTGTGTGAAGTTGGAGACTTAAAAGGAAAAATTTTCTTTCTAAGAGCTCATTGTGGATGAGGAAATCAACTTGTAACGTGCTGAAGCTGTGTTTGTGTTTTTATTTCTGTGTGCACATTAAAAAGATTGAACATAATAAGTTAATTGTTTACCTAATCCTTAATGAAGATTGCTATTTCCTTTACAGAATTGGTGCTTGAAGTGAGATGCCTTACAGCTCTTTCTGAGCTGTTGGTGTTGGGAGTAGGTGTTGTTCAGAGGTGGTTTCTATCTCACTGTGGTGAGTCTCCTACCATTCAGCTCCAGTCGCTGCTGTGCTTTTCCAAGCAGCTTCCCTGAAGCAAAATAGAACACAATTAAAACATAAGTCACATCCAACTGCAGTGTCCTGCATCAGTGAGCTGAGATGATCCCCTGGCCACCTTGCCCAAGCCATGGAGGGCTTAGGGGTGTTTGTCTCGGGTGCCCTTTGTCTTCTCCTTGCCTCCTGGCTTCCTGGGCTAGCTCTGGCCAGGTGGCTGCCATGGGCTGCTGCCTGTGTGGCTGGGTGGGAGAAGCTGTTGGGCATGTTTCTGTACTGAACACTGGTTTTTTGCAATGGTAATGAGCTGTTGTGGAGTTCTGGTGGCTGTGTTTTATCCCTTGTCTCTAAAGCATTTGCAGTTGTTCTGGTGGTTCTCTGTGGCAAGGCTGTGCTGGGGGTTTGGTGGCTGCCTCCAGCCTCCTGTCATTTCTAATTATGACAGGTTTTGTTTAAGGGATTTTGTGTTAGTCCATCTATCCTTGCCCTGCAGATGTACCAGCACCTTCTGATGCTGCTGAGCTGCAGAGATCTGGGTAATGCCTTCCCCAGCCTTGGTGGCAAAGCGTGATGCATTGCTGGGTTTGTGTGGGGCAGGACTCCTCTGCCCCAAGCATTAAACCAGCAGCTTTGATGGGCAGTGACAGAGCCATGAGATTGTCTAGTTTACCAGATTAACTAGAGCCCTCCAAGCCAGCAGCTGATACACAAACAAAACCCGGATCCCTGTCCATCTCCTCATGGCAGAGTGGTGCAGATGACTGAGCAGAGAGTGTCACAAATGAAAGTGCAGCTCTGCTCTAGCAGGTCCTGTGCCCTGAAGTTCCATTTGTCTCATTTCACTTATCACAGATGTTGCTGCAGTAACTCATTTATTGCAGCAAATCAAATAAACAAATGAAAAATTAAAGCTATTGTTATCCAGCTATTCCATCGGGGAGTTTTGGTAGTTCTTTGCATATTTATAACATTTCTTTGGGCTGCGTGTCAATTAGAACAGATGGTGGGTGGGTTACACTGACTTACCTTCCCCAGCAAACTGGGCGAGCGGCCACAGCTTCAGCAAATGAAATCCCACAGAGCAGCTTTCAGAGAGAAAAAAATGCATTGTAGTCATTGACAGCAATTTTCAATTGCTTATCATGTTGTGGGTTTTTTTTCCTTGTGGTCTTTTCTCCTGTGCTGTTCATTATCCCTTCTGGAATTTAAATGGCACATTTTATGTATGAGAGTTAACTCCATTTGCTAGATAGAATTGATGCATTCCCATCCCCTATAAGCATGAGTATAGAGATGTAGGCATAGATATGAATACAAGTCACTCTTGAAATATTCAGAATGCTAGAATATTTCTCTTCCTTCTTTATTTAATTTTGCTGTTTAGAGTGAAAGGAGCACATTTAAATAATAAAAGGAGGCACAATGTATGTTCTGCTCTATTCATGGAGTTTTTCTAATTTCAGCTCTTTCTGCAGAACTGCTATAAATACTTTTACATGAGAATGCCTAAGAAATAGGTCATAGCAAAAAATGTTAATATGTACATTTGATAGAAGCCCTTCCAAAGTTCTGATGTCTTTCAGATTGTTTCATAAAGCAAATAATGTGAAGGCTGTGCTGGAATTTTCAAGAATACCTATTCGACTGGGAACCAGATGAAAATTCCTCTGCCCTTTTTCACTCCCAGACATGTTCTGAGCAGAGTACAGATCTCTGGACGGGTTAAAGATCCTCGTGTCTTGAGTGTAAAATCCACTCCTGTCTTGCCTTGGGACTGGGTTCTGTCAGCGAGACTTTGGAAGGGGTGGGAAGCATTTAGCTCCCCTGCCAAGCGAGTGACAGTGAGTTTCTCGGCTGGCTGTGGCATCCGTGTGGGACTCGGTGCGGGGATTTGGGCACGCTGAGCAGCCAGAGGTGGGCAGTGCACTGATGTGCAGCAAAGCACGGTTTGTGGGCTGCATTTTGGCAAAGGAATTGTGATTTTGCAAAGCTCTAGGCTTTGTGAGCTCTCCCAAGGTCTGGGAGCTGGATCTTCTGAGAAACACCCTGCACAGCAAAACTTGGCCGGGTCTTGAGGAGCTTATATATCATCAGAATGAGCAGACACCCAAACTGAGCCTAAGCTCTGAAAGTTGCTTAGAAAAGCTGTTCTGGAGCCTGGGGGAAGAGTAGTCTTAGAAGTCATAATAAGACATGTTTTTGTTTTTGAATACTTTGTGAACTTCCAAATATTTTTGATGGTAAGGTAATGTGTGTGTGAGAACCCAAGCAGAAAGCACAGGCTGTGAAAACTTACGTGTGTGTTTCCAAATGATACATTATACAAAGAGTGAAATGGCACTTCAGTTTCCCATTTTATTTACATTAGTATAAATTAACTGTTTTAATCTAAGATGGGCGATAAAACAAATATACCTTAAGGTCTTCAAAAAAAGATAATGAGGCTTTTGTGTATTAGGGCACTTTAATAATTAACCTTGAAGCCCTGAACAAGGGGGAAAAGGGAAGACATAATGCAAACAAAATGCACTTAAAGTTTATTGTAACTGTTTGGAATGTGTAGGAAAAAACTTGCAGTAATAGAAGAATTTTAACATTAAATATAGTTCCATTAAGAAAAGAGTAAGCAATTCTTTGTGTCAGGCTGATCCCCTGGGATGCTGTGGCCTTCCACAGGCATCAGGTGCTGCAGGATTCCCAGGTGACCATTCAGCATCTTCCTGGGGCAGGGCCTGGAACTGGGGCTGTGGTGTCTTTAGCAGGAGCTCTTGCTGCTGTGCACAGGGGCATTTTTGGTACATACTGGTGGTCAATCCAGTTGTACAGTGAAGTGCTCTGGCAATGGAGTGGGTAAAATCATTTGGTGTTTAATTACTGTGCTGCCTGTTAATTCTTAATACACTCATAGCAATAAATGCAAGATGATCTATTCCTGCCAGGCTTCCAGTGTTTATCATTAATACAGAATGAACTGACATAAAAGCTTAAGTATCTCTTTCCCTTCCTGTAGTGAGTAAAACTTGATTTCCTTAACTAATACTGTCACTGCAACAGGAATGAAGTCTCCAGTCTGTAGTTAAAAAAATAAATAAATTAAAAGTCACTTCATTTACTTCACGTAGCTAAAGCTGAACAGCGAGTGCTTTGTGTAAAGCAATGCTGCATTTTGGAGGCAGGGATGCTATTAGCATTCTAAAGGTAGCTGTTTAAGCACAATCAATATACTGCAGGTGTTCGACAGATTCCGTGGATGGAGTGTTCCTTGGCTGAAGGTGAAGTTGGCTGCCTTCAAAGAGCAGAGGTAAATGGGTTTTAAAGAGAAAATTGAACTCGAACTTTCTCTGTAGACTGTCAAGAAGGTGTTGTCAGAGACTGGAGCCTGATCCAGAGCACACTGCAGTCAAGGGAATCCTGGTGATTCAGCTGCATGGTGACTAGAGCCACAGAACAGACCCAGCACAGCAGAGAAACCCTGAATATCTGGGCTCAGTGAGGGCACTTCTCCGAGGACAAAGCTCCCAGCAATCCAGCAGAGCTGGTGCAGAGAGGCTTTGGAAGGATGAATGTGTTCTTCCCAACCTGCTAGTCTCTGTGGACCTGGAGAACAGGGAGCAATCTCATTGTAAAATATTCATAGACAGCTGCTCTATAGCATCTATCCCAGTGTTACTTAAATCTTGAGCTAGTCTATAATTAAAGCCTTTATGTTTCAGATGCTTAACAGGGTGTTTTAAATGTTTAGGTCTTGTAAATGATGTTTATTTATGGTTAGCTAATTAAGCCAGCAGAGTTCAGCTTGGTCTCCAATCTCGTCCAGAAGATGAGCTGTGACATTCCCTGTTACTGAGAGCAGCTGGTGCAGAAAGGATCCCCACTCAGCCCTTCCCCGGGCAGCTCTGGGTGTCTGACTGCCCCTGTGGGCCACCCCGGGGTGTTGTGTCCCTGGCGTGGTTACTGCTCACCTCTGGTCTCCTCCGCTCAGCCCTTCTGCTAAAGATGATCTTGGCCACGGCCCCGAGCAGAGGGCAGTCTGGTGGCACTGCTGCTGTGGCTGGGGCTCAGTTCTGCCTCCCTGCTGGGATGGACAGGACAAGGCTCAGGTGGCTGCTGAGACTTCCCTGGGGTGGAAGGGGGGCAGCTGCCCAGTGCTGCTTGGACTTGTCTCCCAGCATGGGGCACGGCGAGGTGCAAGAGGGGTTTGGCTTCTTGCTTTGAAGTCTCTGAGATGGAAGCAAGGGCTTGTGGCAGCCCTGCCAGCAGGAGCCCCGTTTGTGGCCACCCATGCCTGCCTTCCACGGGGTGCAGGAGCCAGAGCTGCACCCCAGCCTCGGGAGGAGAGGGGAGAGCAGGCAGAGGAGACCTGGTGCCAGCGCTCAGCTGGGTGTCGGCTGATTTGAGCACAGTCTCCAAACACAGCCAAAATGTTCCTCTGGTAAAAAGTTAATTATCTTTCCTCTTATTGTAGGTGTGAACTCCCAAGGCTTTCAGGGCAGGAATTATCTATTTCTGCCACTTGTAAGATGCTAAGCACAATGGTGTGCTGACTTCTCTTGCAGTCTCTCCGTGCTATTGTGATGCAAATACCAGTAATACAAAGGAAGATGGAGATAAAGAGCTGTAGCAAACTTAGATTCGTTTTGTTTCCACAAGATAATCTTGCAAGGCTGTGATTCACTTTCACTGTTTCTCAGTTTCAGATCGGTAGTTGCAGAGGTGAAATATGTTTTACACTGCACGATGGAGGGTTTGGGTTATTGGTAAGGGCAATAATTTGGGCTTCAGCTGGAAGATTTCATGGCTGCATGGTGCTAGTTCAGGAAAAAACACACTGGAATTAGCAAGAGCTAAACGTGCTCTGTGCTACAGGCTTTTCAATCAATACTTTTTTTCTCCTCCTGCTTTATTGGCTTTTATTAATTAAAAATAACATGCTCAGAGCAGAGCTCTGCCTCTTGCAATGCATCTGAGCAGCTCCTTACAGGGGCAGTCCCTGCTTTTACAACCTCTGCCTTGCAGCATGTCCAGTGCCTTGAACTCACTGAGGCTGGGGGTCTTTGTTGATAGAACCAGATGCTGCAGGCAGTGCTCCCTGTGTCGGCTCTGGCATCTGGGGAGGCTTTTCCCAGATCTCTTAGTCTCTGGTGACTGTGACAGGGGACTGCCCTGCTGTGATTGCTCTGCTGGTGGAGCCCGGGCATTGTTGGAGCTGGATCCTGGCATTGCTGCCCAAGGGAGAGCTCATTGTGAGCCTGGTCCTCAGCAGGCTCCTGCTCGTGTTCAGAAGGATGCTAGAAATGGAGTGTATAACCTGCCCTTAGCTGTCTGTGGTTTCTGCTCTGATTTACTCTCCACTGTGAAAGCCTCTGCTCAATGAGATTTGGTGACGGACTGGTCCTATAAAAATGTGCTGCTGGTGATCAAAGTGTAGTTGAGTGAACATTCCCCTGCGAGGCTGCGCTGCCCCGTGACCACTTTACAGGGGCCAGATGGTTGGTACACTTGCCAAATGTCACATAAATTCATGTTATCTCTGCTGTAACTGGTACATTTTAGTTAATGTAAATCAAAACACAACCCCAAATTACTTTAAAAAAAAATTCTAGCACTTTACTCTAACTGTTCCCAGTCCAGCTGAAGTAGGGCTTGATTTTGTTCATTTCAGGAACCATCTGTGCTTCTAAAGCAAAGCGATAAAAATAGCTCCGGAAAGCAGGATGAGCACACAAAACGGGTTAAACTGGGGTAAATTAGCCTCACAACTGGTAGAATCCCCCCTTTAATTCTCCCTTAAAGGGGAACGTGTTGCTGTGCTGAGCAGAGCTGGGTCTGTACCCAGGCTCGTGCCTCCCTCAGTCGAGCTGGGCACTGGGAAGGGCACTGGGGCCGTGTCAGGCTGGGAACTGGGCACGGGCTCAGCAGGGGAGAGGGGATTCTGGGAGCAGTGCAATCCAGAGCTGAGATGGGATGCAGCTCCTGCAATTCACTGAAGCAGCGTGTCTAAATCGGAACCATTTCACCTGGATCTATGCAAATTTATGGCATAATAGGACATGGAAATGTATGTAAATGTTGTCAATTATTGTAAAGCAAAGGAGCACGTAGATGGAATGTTCTGTAAAATGTTTTATACGGCTTTTTTTAATTCCTAAAAAAGAAAACCTGAGAAATATCAAATGAACTGGAATTGAGTTTGGATGTTCCAAGCCCATTACATTGGGACATTTTCTTTAAACTGCTTATTACTCCAACCTTGCCGTACGGATTTTCAAGAGCACACTTTTCTGCACTGTAACATTATGCTTTTACAAATGAGGGAAATGTCAACTCCTGATTTACTGACAAAGCAGACAACTGACATAATTTATCTCACTTGAGATCAGTTCATCAAACTTAGGAACATCTTGGCTGCTGTAAAATCCAGGCATTTGATACAATCGTGTCTGCTTAAAATGCAAAGGATAACCTACATTTAAAAAATGCTGTAAAAAGAACAAGAAGTGATGCCAGGATGAGAATTTATGAGGCATGGAGCTGGGGTCTGAATTTAGCATTTGCTGCGTAGTGAGTGGAGTGTTGTTACTATCTTGTTTGCACAGTTGAGAACTGGTGTTAATAGAAAGATAGCACAGGAGGGCTGAGCTGTTGGCATTCCAGTCCACTGCCTGCTCTGACCTGATGCTCGACAGGAATTTTTAACCTTCATCCTTGATTTAATATTACGTTGTCTGATACCAGTGGCTCCTTGTTAGTGAAGCTGTGATTAGAGCAGCACATGGTTTGCAGTTGGAGTGCTTGTTGCATTCCAATGTAGAATTAAACCTGTGAAAACACAGGTGGAACTGTAAGGATATTGTTCAATATCAACTGCTCTGGTAATATTAGAACAGAACTAGCTTTTCCACCATTATCAAAGAGTGCTCTGTTTAATGTACAGGAGCGTAAGGTTGGTTTTGTTGGCACAGTGCTTGACACAGTGTGTGGCATGGGCTGAGTGTTGTGACAGGCAGTAGCCTCTGCAGTTCTCATCAGTCAGTGCCACAGGTAAGAATTTTCCTGGAATATTCAAATACGAAGCTTGGCGTTAGCAAGTGATCCCCTTCTCCCGTTATCTGCTGGCACCCAGATAATGGCCATCGTGATCTGTTTCTCTTTACCACTTTGTAGAAGTGTTGTACAGGCTGGGAGAAAGCAACTGCCGTGCGAGGTGTGTTCTTGTTTCATAGAACAGCTTTGGTGAGCCCTTGGCTGTGAGATGCTCGGGGTGCTGTGTGGAGTCACGCTGACACAGCCTGATCCAGGAGTAAACCAAGTGTCTGGCGTGCAGCTCGGAAACCCGCCAGGTGTGGGGTGGTTCAGACCCCTGTGGCAGCCAGTGCCAAAGCTGGCAAAGCAGGGGAGGGGTTCTCAGCTCTGCCTGCTGTGTGCAGTGGTGCAGAGCTCTCCCCAGCAGGGCTCTGTGGTGGAGGGGAGCATCTCGGGTTAACCTGTATCTCAGCTGTCATCGTTGTCTGTAGCACTGAATCTTCCTCATCGATGGAGAAATCTTTGCTTCAGAGTGAAAAATTCATGCTCCGGTTAAGCCTCAATTATATTTCCAAACAATATTTATCAGATTTCCTAATGTGTGCTTAGTGCAGTTCAATTTTGTGCTCTCAGTCAGAAGTGGCAGTGGGAAGCAGGCTGAGCCCTGCTTGTCAGGGGGATGCAGTGTGTGGTGCTGGGGGCTTGAGTCCCTCTTTAATGAAATACCACTGTAAAAAAACCCCACTGCATGGTGTCTCCCTGCAGAAGGGAATTCTTACAGGCTGTTTTGGGGGCCTGAAATGGGAAGCTGTGGTTTCATTCTGTAATTCTGGTAGAAAAAACGGAGTGCCTTTGTAATTTCACGAGTCTCTGAATTTATTTAATCTCATCTTTTTTTTCTGCAGCTATTTACTACATTAATTTAGTAAAAACCTGACAAGTGTGCGTATGTGGAATTTAAGCTATGTCCTTAGGTACACATTAAGTCAAGATTTAAGGTTTGAAATATAAGATTAATTCAATTCTTGCTTACAGTTGCATTGCAAAATGGTTGATTATCCAGAAATTCACGTTTCTCATTCATATAAATTTGATCCTGTATCATACTGCTTGTGTATAATGCCAGCACTTACGACTGAAAAGCAAAATTCTCAAGCTGAATGGAGATGAAATGTGTGCTTATGGCTACACCATGAAGTGTCAAACAGATTGTTGGGAGTTTTCAGGAGTCTTGTGGGCTCAGCCCAGCTGTGGCAGCCTGCAGAAGTGCTCGGCTTGCTCTTGGTTGGTATCTTGAGCAGAGTCCCTGGTGCTGGTGTCTCCTGGAGAAGCTGAGTGGTCCTGTTCCCTCCCAACCAACAGACCAAGAGTTGCTCCTCTGAAGTCATTTGTGCTGCTTCCATTGATGCAATAAAACTGGGCTGTTCCCTTTGTTCTCCAGGGTCAGCATATTCTTTTGCACCTTTCACCAAGGAAGGAATTAGGGGCATGTTTCAGTCCAAGGCAGAGGGAACCTTTATTCGGGGATTTGCTCTGGGCCTGGGTTAATCTTATTCTTGGTGTCAGTTTTACTTTAGGTAAAATATAATTACAGCTCACTGCAAGGATAAATAGCTGGACGTTTCTGAAAGTCTCTGAACATGCAAGGTGTGGTATTGCTATTTATCTCTGATCTGTGCTTCAGAAAGGTGCAGTTTAGAGAAAGGGAGGGACTAAAACAAGTGACGGGGGGGAAAAAACTAACAGTACCCAGGGATCAGGTTCCCAGATTCCCATTTCAGATACATACAAAGAGGGAAGCTATAGCAGTATCATTCAAATGTGACAGCAGTCACTCCAACCTTTGCTATTACGGCACAAAATTACATGTTCTTGCCAGAGAAATAGGAAAGGCTGATAAGGGAGACAGCTGGGATTTGCTTTCTTATCTGTATTTTACACACATGCTCTTTCATTTCCCTCCCACTCCTCTCTGTTCCCAGGCTCCAGGTTGGCTTTTTGGAGGTGCTGGTTAGTTTGCATACAATGGGGCAGCTTTGTGCTGTCATTTCTAAGCCCCACAGATACCAGCTGAAAATTAAATCATTTATTCTTGTACTTTGTGATTGACAACACAAAGGATGAAGTTCTGCCTGCAGAGGACTCTTGGTCCTGGACATGGCACCAGAGGTCCCTTCCTGAGCCATGGATGGAGGATCCAGCTCTGTGGGAATCAGTGTGTAATGATTGTGATGTTACTGAAGGTAAATAAGTGCTCTGTTCTGTGCTTAAGGATCAGAAGTTACCAGTTTTTAAGCATGGAGGTGGGGAAATGCACTGAACAGTTGTAGTATGGCCCTAAACCCATTAAATTCTTCATCTGCTCCACCTCCAGGAGGAGTTGAGTCCAGTTATGCATGCTCTCCAGTGCTCGATGAATAATTCATGTTATTAAAATCAGGTATCCTGGAGAGCTGGGAATGAACAGAAGCACAGTCCACACTGCCTCACGCCAGCTTACTCAAGGCTGAACCCTGAGTGAGAAGTGAAATATTTTGCCTTGCAGTGTCTGGTGTGCATGCTTTCCCCTGTGTCCAGCAGTGCCAGTGTGGCCAGCCCCATTGCTGTTGGGAATCCAGTCTCAGACTGCCCTGCTTCGCAGAGCAGAGCAAGAATGCTGAGCTGAACACCCGGAGCAGAACAGACTCTTGGAGTTTGCATGACCTTGCAGTTCTGCACTTAATGGCAGCTATTGCTTCCTACTTAATAGCTAATCAAAAGCCTTTAAATTACGTACTCACTGGGTGCAGAGTAGACTCTGTAAGATTTGTGGGACCTTTGCTGCCTCTGCCTTTTGTTTCCTGAATTGCTGCATGCTCGGTACTGGCTTCAGCCACCAGAGAGGGGAAGTTCCTTGTGTTTTCCCCTAGGTTTGCTAGAGCCCATCTGAGGGTTTCCCATCACAGACTGGAGAGGGGTTTCTGCACTGGAGCCCCTCTAGTCAGGGCTGTGCAAAGTGGAGCCTCAGGGGGCTGTGGGGAAGGGGAGGAGCTGCTGGATCCTCCGTGGGCTGTGCTCCTGGTGACTGAGTGTGGGACTGGTTTGATGGATTAATAGAGAAGTTAATTGGCCTTCCCCAAAATGATTATCATTAACAAAATACAGCTGCTAATCTGCCAGAGCCAATCTGTGAAGTTAGTGTTTGGGGCTTTTTTTTTTCTTTTGGCTGCTTCTTTATTCTGCTCATGGCTACTTGGGAAGAAGGCTGCTCTCCAGTCCTTATGGTCTCTTCTGATTTAGCTTGGTGTGGGCTGCAGCCAGGATTGTGGGAATTGGTGAACTCCCATGTAGAGAATGGCCACACAAGTCAGACATGCCCGTGGTTAAGGGAACTTGAACTGACAAGCATTGTGGGCTGGCTGTGCAAGCCAGGGGAAGTTTTCTGTGCCGAGTCAGTTCCATTAATCTTGGGGCTGTGACATGTCTGTGCTCGTATTGATTTCCCAGCAGGCTGTTCATCACCAGTCTCATCACGTTGTAGCCAATATGGAGAAGGCACAGGGGGGAAATGGGGCTACTGGTTTTTATCTCTAGGGCACAGGATGCTCATAATCAATGCAATTGGAGAAGCCGCCAGATGGGTGGAGATAATTGATGAAAAGTGCCTCGGAGTAGGAGAGGTTCTCCATAACTTAGAGAGAGGGGGAAATGTTTGGGTTTGAGGCCAGCAGATCTCTTACCTGGAGCTGATGTTGGCACAGGGAGGCACAGCCCCGTGCCTGGCAGTGCTGGCTGGGCAGACTGGCTTGTCACGGGCTGTGCCCACGCTGCAGCCAGCAGCCAGGTCTGCTATGGAGAGGGCTGGGCATGGACCCGGGGTGGGTTCTGGGGTGGTCTGTGGCACAGGCCAGGCTGCCAGAGCTAGAGCTGCTCGTGCTCTGGAGGTGGCTGGCACAGGCCAGGCTGCCAGGCGTGCTGCTCTAGCCGCCCTGGGCAGCTGGCTTGGAGCTGTGTCCAGCACTCACATCTTGCCTTCATGCAGGGCAGGTCCTGTGCACCTCTCTGCTGTGCTGAGATGCACAGACTTGCCTCAATCTCTCACCTGGTCTCTGAAACTATTCACAAAGTGCTCACAAAATGTACTTTTTCAGCAACTTATTTCTTGTTTTCTCAATCAATAATGAGCCATTGCAGTGAAGCCCTACATGTTATTTTCTTGTTGTTCTTTAGGACAGCTGCTTGGAATGAAAATAGCTCTTAGGCACAACTCATGGAAACAATTAAAAGCCTGGTGCTTGGAGATTTTTGCAATTATGAACTGATCATGTTTTGGTCCTGTACAGCCTCATGCCTCTGGCATCAGTGGATGAGAGCTGCCTGTGGAGATAAGGACAGGAATATTTCTTTGCTAGATTGTGGTGTGAATTCAAACTTTGAGCGGCTGTTTGTTTATTTACTATCAGTTTATCTCATTGTATACTTTGCACTGCATGGAGCAGCTTTTGGCCAGGGCAGTGGAGCCCAGGTCAGCTCCTGACAGCTCCCTGGCTGCCCAGGCATGCTCTGGGACAGAAGAGGCTGTTGGTTCATGAAGTAAAGTTTACCTTGAAGTAAAGGTGAGGGGAGCCAGGCTGTGAGGACTTTCAAATCTTCTCTGTCTCCAACTGTTGTTTAAAAGAAGCAAATCCCAACCACCACCAGAAAACCATCCCCAAGTGTGGGTGTAGATGCACATATATCTGTGTGTATTTATATACAGATCCAGCATTTTAACTTCCCTTGCTGATGAGAGACAGAAATCTGAAATAGCAAAACAGGTTCCATCTTTTAAATTAAATTGCTTGTCTGTTTTTCATGGCAATTTATTGTTCCATGTTTCTGGATATCAAAGAGCTTTTTCTCCTACAAAGAGTGGAGGAAAAAAAAATCTAATTTATTTTCTATATCTCATAAAAGGAAGCCCCTTTCCCCATGGCAGGACTTCTCAAGTCAGTTAATAAGCTGCTACAGCCAGAGCTATTAGGAGCACTTTTAAGTGGTTGCCAGCATGGTTTAATTTGCAGAGTCCCTGTGTCTCTCCCTGCCCTCTGACAGTTTCAGGCTGAAGTGATGGTTATGCCTTTAACTTGCAAATGATTACACTTGCCATCCCGGGCTGTCTGATCGGGAGCTGTTTACACATCCTCAGCATCAAAGCACAAACAGGGTGTTTACTCTGGGCTGGCACACACGGGCTGTGCAGGGTGCCCGTGGGCAGGGGATTTCCAGCATCAAAGGCCATGGGACTGGCTGTGGCAGGGAGCTGGGGCATGTCTGGGATGCCCAAGGGAGGGATGATGTCCCTTCCCAGGACTGGGGAACCAGTCAGTTGCTCATGCTGCTCTTTGAGCCTCTCCATGGTGGTGATGGACTCGTGCCCCTCTTTCCTGAGCGTGGCAGCTGTGCAGAGTGTGTGCTGTGCTGTGCTGAGCACCCACTGGGCAGCTTGGTCTGCACCTGCTTGTGTTGGGCTGGGGGAGGCTGGGACCAAGATGTGCTCCTGGCCTGTTGCTTGGAGGGTTAACCTGTGCCTGTGGGTCTGAGGCAGTCTCAGTCCAGACCTGCCCCAGCATCTCCTGCGTGTGGCTGTGTGCATGGGCACCCAGTCTGATGGAAACTGAACTCCACTTGCTGCAACTGGAGGGAAGTAGCCCTGTGAAGTGTCACCCCAGCCAGGGTCACAACTACAGCAGAGAGCAGTGTCATCAATTCCCCAGATTTCTTTCTTTTTTATAAAGAACATCATTCAGAAGGTGGGCCCAGCAGAAGTGCTCCTCATAATGTGTCATTAGAAGATTTCTGACCCTGTGCCTCGCAGGGTATTATTATTGTGCAGTGTGATGAACAGATGCTATTTTACTGAAAAAAGCAAAACTGCATTAAAATGACAGCACTTTAATTTTTCTTGATAGTAGCAAGAATTCTTATTTCCTATTTAATTTGCATTTTTATTACTGAAGAGCATGGTGGCTGAGTTACCTGGTGTTTTTGTCACTGCTGCTCATCTCTCCAGACTGTGATGGTCCAGGCAGCAGCTGGACTATGAATATGTATTGCTTTATTCCTATGACAAACTTTTGGCACAGGATGCTGAATAAATGGAGGCTTCCTGCAGCTAGTGACCTGGATAGTAGCTTGTGAAATGAAGTGTCTTGAAGTGGAACACTCCATCAACACATGCACATTATCACCTAGAAGTGATTCTTCTGTTGTCCAAATTCTTACCTGAACCATAATATTCTCTGATTCAGAGCTTACATACTAGGTTGGGTTGGGAGAGCTGCAGGCTGCTGTGATAGGGGGTATTCAAATCAGAGATGCTGTCTCTGGAAACCAGCAAGATCCAGTGTTTCCAGCCAACTGGTGCACTGGCTTTGGAAAACTCAGGGGGTTTAGTTTACTTTAGAGTCAGTTTACATTTAAAAGTTACTAAGATGTATGATGCTTTCTGACTAATTCCTATCTAGGGACATAATGCTGATCCACGTGAAAAGGTCAAGGAAATCGGAATTGCTGCATCTAGAAAAATCTGAGAAGAATGTTGCCCTTCAAATGTGTAACATAAATCCAACAAAACCAAACAGAAACACCAAAACAGAACAAACGGAAACAAAACAAACAGAAGAAACCTACAAAATAACCCAAACAAAGCCCCACAAGCTGCAGAGGAAGAAATTATCTCATCCCTTCTAGACAGGTCTAGAAGAAATGGAGTCACAGCAAAAAAAGGTTTAAATATTCTAAAAACCTTTCCAGTGATGAAACTAGTGAAACGTGAGATTTTTACCATGCTGGGAAGTCCTGGCTCTGCCACTGGAAGCTTCCTAAGGCTTTTGGACAGGGATCTGCTTGTGTGAGATGAGCTGCTCCTGGGGTGCCAGATGCCTCTTGCCCAGGGTCCCCTCTGCTGTGGCTGCCACGTCCCTGATGTGCTGTGGTGAGGCTGAGCTGCTGCCTGGGGACACTGGTGTCACCTGCCCCACACTGCAGTGGCCTGTCTGCAGCCACTGGCCAGTCCCACTGCACTCTCAGGGCACCTTCTGGAGGGTTTTCACTTGTCTGATGCTTTTCTGCATCACTATATATATATATATATATACACACACACATATAGCTGTGTGGTTATTTATAGCTATAATGTCTGTCCTACTGTGAAATTCTGACAGTAGTCAGTAAAAATAGAAGTACTTGTGATGCTCTAGGGCTGTGTCAAGAAAAAAAAGTGCAAAGCAGTGAGGTCGGATCCCTTGCCTGGGTGGGCACCTGCTGGAAGGGGCAGTCCCACTTCTCTCTGTATGCTTGTATCCAGACAGATGCTCTTCAGGAGGATCCACTTCAGCCACAAGGGCTGGGTTGCAGTCAAAGGCATCAGCTGCTGGCTGCTGTAGGGAGAGGGTGAAGTGCAGCAGCTGTGGTGCACAGCTCACTCTGGCTGTGCCATCTCCTGTGCCCTGCACTCAATTCAGTTTGCTGCTGATGGGAGCAGCCGTGTTCTGTGGGTGATGCTCATCCTCGTGCCTAGAGGATGCTGAGACAGTTCAACCCCCTGGTCTCTCTGCTGCAATTATTTATATTTATGAAAAAAGTGAAGTGCCTGCAGCATTTTGCCTAAAATGGTAATAACCCTTCTCAACAATGCAAAATACTTTCTTTTGATAAGATCATTTTAAAAGGTAACGGCTTATGATAATACAATTTATTCTTTATGGCTTGGGGGCAAGCTAAGATCTAAATGAAGCATGTCTTCCATTAGAACCCTACAGAAACAAACTAATAGGCTGCAAAGAGAACCATTTGTAATGTTACTATAATTCACATGATTCATTAAACAGAAATGGAAAATGATAGCATTTCCTCTTGAAAAAAAATCCTTATGGAATTACATGCTGAGATCACTTAGTTGAACTATTTTATTGACTAAGCATCTTGTTGTGCTGATGTGTGGATTATATGGGCCTGCAGCCATTTATTTTTTCCTTTTCTAAAATTAGAACTCGTTTTTATGATGGGAATGCTGTTGTATGTTTTTCCCTCCAGCTGTAGCTGCTGGCCATGGCAGGGGCTCTTCTTGGGCCATTTTCTGGCAGTGGGAGTCACTGGAGCACTTGGAAAAGTCTTGCTGCTTTCACTCTCTGAGGTCAGTGTGGGGGCAAAGTGGAGAAGGATGGAAGAGCTGCAAGTCAGTAAAAGGCACAGAAGTGATGGTGTTCAGCAGCTAAAAATAAACACACATATGTTGTTTTCTGGTTAAGGAGGGGAAAAAAGGAAAAACAAAACCAATGTATTTTGTCCCTCTAGGGGCCAGAAGGAAGAAAATACTGTGAAGTGGAGACAATCTGTTCTAAACGAGTCAAGGTGCCCTTGAGCAACCCGAGTTAGAGGAGAAATGCAGATGTGAGCAGGAGCCAGGGATGCTGATTTCTGTGTTGCAGGCTGGTGGGCTCCTGCCCTGTGCTGTGTGATTAACGAGCCTGGCTGGAGGCTGGGAAGGGCTGGTGAGTGGCAGTGAGCAGAGGCTTGTGGAGCTTCACTGAACTCCAACCTCACTTTGCGTCCGAGCGACAATTAGACTTGGTTTCACAATGAACGTGCAGCAGCTGGTAGTCACCGTGGTCCAGAGGATGCTGATGTGGCAGTGACTGTGCACAGGTCACACAAGGCAGCTCAGTGGATAAGTGCAGCTGCTCTCAGCCAGATGCTGGCAGGGCTGGGCTGGGCCCAGCAGAGCAACCTGTCTCTTGCTTTCCAGGTGAGCCACATCTTCAGGGGCCGGAGAAGTTTATTTTGACACTCACACTCAGCCCTGCAAAGGATGTCACCCCTGATGAATGTCAGCAGGCAGAGTGTGCCATTTACAAGATTTTGGGCTCACAGCGTGGGTTTAATGCTGATTTTCTGACAGCCTTCATATCTGGCCTTGACATGCTCCAGGGTAGACTCTGCCTTCCCCTGCCCATTTATCAGAGGTATCACAGGACAGAAAGAGACATTAAAAGCTACTTTAAATGAGTCCGGGATGACCTCAGCCCGGATTAATGTATCTGAGAGGACTGACCAATCTGACAATCTCCCATTCATCAGTGTGAAATCAATCTGAAAGGTACAAGCGGCTGCATCTGCTTTAGTGTTGATGGAGGGTGCTGGGAGTGACAGAATAGCCTGGCCCTTGCTATTTATTGCATAGGGAAACAGAAGAGTTGTTTGTAGATACAAACATCTCGTCCCTCTTGCAGTGCTGTGTGGCAGGCGAGGACAAGTGGCCGTTTCTTGACAGCCACACACATCTCCAGGGGCGTTGCTGTGCAGGGATGGGATGGGGCTCTGCTGCCAGTGGCATTTGCATTTCACTTTATTAGACAAAAGTCAAGTAATTAATCAGTTGATTGCTTAATTAGAAATGCAGTCAATTGCAATTTAGGCTTCATCACTGCTTTCCACATGATGAAATCTGTTTGATAAATCTGATTTTTGGTTGCGTGGCTATGGATAAATAAGGCAAGTTTGGAGTACAGACGAGTCAGAGGCACACGAGTAGAAATGGGAACACTGGGCTGTGAGCAGAAGTCCCTGGGGAGATTTTCAGACACCCCTCCAGATGGGTTTCAGAAAGCACACCCAGTGTTGTGTGCTCAGTAATCCTGTGCCTTTGTATTTTCCATTCATTTTAGCTGAGTTGGGGTGGATTTAACTTTGGAAGGTTGGATCCTGTATTTCCAAATGTGTAAAGCTTCCTTGGCCCAGGTAACACCCACAAAGCATGAAATACATCAGAAACCACCCTCAGTCTGCAGCAGGAGTGTGGTGCACTCCCCTGGAGCTGAGAGAGCCCCTCTGCACATGGGCAGGAGCACCATGTTGATCTGCACAAGCCTCATGCAGCAGAGGAGACAGGGCGAGTGAGGGAGGGCAGTGCTGCAGGGCTGCTGTGGGTGTGCTGGGTCCCTGGGCAGCCAGGAGGCTCTGGCAGTGCCCAGCAGGTACCTCGGGCAGGCTGCCTCTCTGAGCAGTGCTGAAGCCAGAGCTGTGCAGGTTACACTGCTGCTCTTCAGTGAATTGACTACAAAGGATAACTGAGTATGTGGTTTGGGAGATGCTTACTTCTCCATGGAGAATATTCACTCAGTGGTCTCCAGCCTGCACAGTAAGCCTGTTCTCCACCCTGGATTTCCCCCTGTAAGCTGGAAAAGCAGCTGTCATAGCCTGGTGTCTAAACAATTTACAGCTGCCTTAAAGAGGGTGTCTCTAGCAATCTTGACATCTCAACTTGGTGATAAATTCACAGCTTTTGTTGCTGGCATGCTTTTCCCTGCAGATAAGCACACAGGCTGTGTGTGTTGATGACCCCAGGGGGTGGCTGTCCCCTGTGGTGCCAGGGAGCAGAGTCCTGCTCGTGTCACCTCGCCTTGCCCACGCCTGCCGACAATTAGGAGCTGCTGTTTCACCAGCAGGGATTTTGATTATTGGCTTGTATTACTTTAAGAAACTCTCTGCAATGGAACTGTAATCTGGTAAACCTGGAGCCCATGAAATGAGATTTTCAGTTCTGTGAGTTAGCAATAGGTATGATATATTAAAGCAGATTTACTCCCCACATGAGGGAGATTTTGATGAGAGCTCTGATAAATTAACCACAAAGGTTTCTGTGCAGAGCTCAGCTCGCCTGCTGACCCACTACCCTCATTTCACTTTTTCATCTGCTTGCTGTGTGTGAATGAGTGCTCCACAGATAAAATTGCCCACAACGTTGCGTGTACTTTTCTACAGTGGAAAGGCCAGGGAATTTCTTTGTGAAGATGTGGAAGGTTGTAAGAAGGTGAAACAGCAAGGATTTGTTCATGGTATTAATGTCAGGGATAGAAATTGGATCTGGAGCATCTCACCGTGACACCAGGAGCATCTGCTGAGGTTTTGCTGCTTGGCACTGGTGGTGCAATTCATTCTGGGTCCTCAGCACTTCTGCACACCCGCAGCTGCCTCCCGGGGCTCTAGGCTGTGTGGAGAGCTGAGTGTGCCAGGGGCACCACAGATCTGGGTTCTGGCACGAGGAGTGGCTGTGACCTTCCCCTGGGGCTGCAGCGAGGGTCCCCAGGGGGCTGGCTGCTGCCATGGGGAGGTGTTCACCCCCTGCCAGACCCTGCTGTGCTCTGCCCAGCAGCCTGTGGGGCAGCCTAGGGAGAGGGGTGAGCCCCTTGGGCTACAGCCTGGAGACATCAGTCAGTTTCTGCCCAGCTTTCTAAAAGGCATTGTGCTTTCTGGGGTTTGCCCTGGGTTTCCTCCTTCCCTTGCCTTTACAGCAGACATGCTCCTCTACCAGAACCCTTTGTGTCCAGGGCTGGTCTCTTCCCCAGGTTCAGCTCCCCTGCTGCAGAGCTGGCCTTGCCAGGTGAGGGTGTCTGACATGAGCACTCCCCTCACCTCTGCTGGGATGTTGTGGAGACCTTGCTCGTGTTTACCTGACCCCGTTCAACCCTGAGACCACCTGAACTCATGGGACAAGAAGAGCAGTGTCTGTTTTCTGCTCCCTGTGCTGACACACCTGCAGGAGGGCACCTCTCGTGGACACGCTCACTGCAGATGTGCACTCGTACAGAGCAAATCCACAGAGCAGTGGTACCTGCACTGGGCCTCATGCAGTTCAAAACCATGTTTCTTAACATAGAAAATACACTTGAAAATTTTATTCTTATGAAAAGTTCTCATGGTGAGATTCACAGGTAATGTAACAGAAAATACAGAAGGAGAAATAAATAGTTGTAGTATCAACCGCAGTGACAAATGTCACTGGAGAGAGCTGGCAGGCCACTGAAGAGTTCTGGGGTGACTAGCAGCAGGCCATGAAGAATCCTTGTGATGACTTGTGTGTGAGGCTGGAGGGGAGGAACAAGCCTCTGTGACTGTGAGCTGGGTACATAGGCACATGTACTTTCTCTGTGCAGTTAGCTGTGTGCGTGGCACTGGTACCAGCAGTGAGCTGCTGTGACTCTTCCTATCCATTGGACGTGGCTGACTCCAGTTACATTTTTTTTATTCAAAGTTTTTAATGATATATAATTGGAAAGGACCTAGACAAAATCTGCATATTGATTTGACATTCAGATATATGATTAAAAGCTGCTGAGGTCATCACTTGACTAAATTGGCTTAATGAATGTTGATTTCACTGTACAAGTTAATTTAATTTAGTGAGATCTTTATCTTCAGAATGGGTTATCACCTTCTGTTCAGTTATTGATCAGGGTATGGGAGGATGCCAGTGCTAGTTGTGGGTTGAGAGGTCGGTGCCTCCCTGTCTGAGCAGCCTGCCTGCCAGCATCTGGTGGTGCTGCTCCCCATGCCTCCCCTCCAGGAGTCTCCACCGGTGGCAAATTCACTGCAATAGAGGGCTGCAGAAAACTTAGGTCATGAAGGAAATAATCAACGTGAGCACATCTGCTGCTGGCTTTCTCCAGGGTTTGTGCTGCCCGTGCCCATGGTGGCCACTTTGTTTTGGGATGAGGCCGGAGCAGGTGGGCAGGGGGGTGCCCAGGGAGCTGTGGTTCCATGGGCACTGGGCAGGGGTTGCCCAGGGAGCTGTTGTTCTATGGGCACCAGGCAGGTGGGCAGGGGGGATGCTCAGGGAGCTGTTGTTCCATGGGCACTGGGCAGGGGGGGGCCCGGGGAGCTGCTGTTCCATGGGCACTGGGCACACCGCAGAACAGCTCGCTGTGGGAGCTCAGCCATTAACATGCAAATGGAGGGTTTCTCTGGCAGGCTGCTGACCGGGCTGTGTGTGCCTGGCTAATATTATCCTGCATGTGTAAAAGCTGTAATCTGCACACCTCGCAGGAAAATTGCCATCTACTTGTCTCAAATCACAGCCTGTGGGTCTGTGACAGCAGCACACCGACTGGCCCCCGTGTCTCTGTGCCTCCTGCTTCCTCCCTCTGCTCCTCACACGCTCACAGGTTAATGCTCCTGTTAAGAACTGGGTTTTGACCTCAGCATGTGGGATTTCTTAAAGGTCAAACTATTTTGCTTTGTTTGGGGAAAAAAAGAGTAATTTAATTTTGGCATATTTATAACAAGGTTTTCCATTTCAGAAATGGGTTATAATATTTCAGTATTTCTTTCTAACTTCATTGGCATTTAAAAAATTAATGCTTAAAAAATAAAATTGTTTAATGTCAGTCAGTTGATTTCCAAATTCTCGAGCTCAACTGCCCAAAACATCGATAGTTACCTGTTATCAATTTCCAAACATCACATTTGGTCAGTGTAGGAAACACTGGAGCCCTCTGGGGTGCTTGAATCACAATGTGAGTGACAGGTGAAGATGCTTCAAGACCAGTTCTCCTCGAGCTTCCTGAGATGGATGCTTTGAGCTGATGGTGACTAATAGGTCTCACCACCCTGGAGTCAAGGGGCGAGTGTGGAATGTGGGGAAGAAAGCCCAGAGAATGTAGGGCTACAATTCACTACTAACAGAATAAGTTTTAAGTCTCTGCCACACATCTAATGAGCAAGTGAAGGAAAACACAGTGCATGTGAATTGCTGACTTGGCCTGGTGCTGTTCCCACTGAGCTCATTAAACCTCTCTCTGTAACACTGCTGCAGCCACGCTCCCCAGAAGCACTCCTCACGCTGCATTTCAGCTGAGCCTTCCTTGGCTTTTAATAATTCTTCTTGTCCTTTCAATTTAAAAAAGAAAAATTGTGGCTCAACAACCTAAATAGCTTAATAAAGGGCAAGTGAAATATCTCGCTTCTCGTCAAGACTATCTCTGGTGTTTTGTGTCTGGGCAGTGCAATTTCATCCTGGAAAGAAAAAGTGCAGTTTGTTCCCAGCTTAGAGAGCCCGAGCAATAAGGAGCACTGTCAAAACAGAAACATTCAGCACAAAATTCCACTGCAGCTCAAGAAAAGCACCACAGCCCATTTGTTGAGAACGGAGGGGTTTGGCTCTGGGCCATGGCACGGGAAACCTGCGGCTGCCCGGGGGGCATCTGGGCATCAGCAGCCCTGCCAACGCTGTGGCCCTGCCTGCTGCCCCCTCCAGGCTGGGCTGGCAGCCCCGAGAGCAGCTCTGGTAGTGCGCTGGTGCCACTGGAGTTTGGGCTGGGACACGGCGTTGTCTTCACTTTCTGGCAAACACTCTGAAGTCTCATTAATGCAAATTAACAGATGATCTATTTTTCCAGAGTCTCAGCCCCATCACATGAACTTCCATTACACAGGAACTTTAGAAAAATCAATGTTTTGTCCTTACTAGAAATGGATTTGTGTTTGTTTCTGCGTGGAGCTGCTGGGGCTGCCCAGCTCCCAGCCGGTCACACTCCCCTCGCTGCCAGTGCTGGGGGGGAAGCTCTGATGGGGACACAGGGAAGAAATTTCTCTCTGAAAAGACAGGTAAAGTCTTATGTAGAAAATGAAGCAGGTGAGACCGTTTTTGGTTGCTTTGCACTCCCTTTGAGGTGCCACAGTAATAGCGTGTGCGTTAGTGAGTCCCTTGGTTCTGTCCCAGTGCCCCTGTTGAGGGGCTCCAGGGTTTCTTTCTACCCTGGGGAGTGTCAAAGCCAAAGATGGTGATGAGGACATTAACTAAGGGCACTCAAAGCTGCTGGCAGGAGTGGGCTCCTGTTGGCTACAGCTTGGGTTGAGTTGTGCTCATGAAATCTGAACAAATACTGAACATCATGGTGAGGTCCTGTTTGAGCTGCCTTTGGAGGGCTCCCTGGAGGTGATGTGACGACAGGGGATGAACACATGGGAAGAGTGATGGCTCTGGATTTCCCTGGTCTCTGATGCCTTGTGGTTATCTCGGGAACAAGAATGCTAAAGGAGGGGCTGGAAATCATAATCACTTCACTTTAAAATGGCATGGTCTCCTGGGCTCTGACCAAGTAATTACGTTCAAACTTGAAATGAAATGTCTTTCCTGAAATGAGAATTTAAATGAATTAGCTGCATCTATCAGCAGGCGCTGAAGGGGCTATTTTAATTTAAAAGCTAGGTATAATCCTGGCTTGGCACATACAGCTTAATTACAGTCAGTTTTCACAATAAACAGAAACACGAGGGGAGAGCAGAGCCTGGCCGAGGCAGCTCTGGGATTTAACATTTTTTACAAGTATTGAAATGTCTCTAATTAATTTACTCTGCCCTAATGGCAGGCCTGCTGAAGGGAGTTCGTTAGCTCGATCCCTTGGCTGAGTTGTCATTTAACACTGGAGTTTGAGACCTGCAGAGAGAGTCCAGGGGATGAGGGTGCAGAGCTCCCTGCCTGTGAGTGGCTGGGGTGGTGGGAGTCTGCATGAAAGCACTTGTCAGAATATCCTCAATTGATAATAATGGAGCTGATACAGCTAGTGGCAAAGCATCAGAATAACTGCATTCTTCTGCAAGAGATACAGAGTTATCAGAGAAACACAACAGCCCCGAGAGGTACAGAGCTCTCAGCTGATCATGAAGTTGTTTGCAAAGCCTGCTAATTTGGCATCCAGTATTTAGCAGCCAAAAATGTGTTTTATATTTTGAGCAGCGCATCATTAGCTCTGTTATTTGTCCCATTAAGACAGTTCATCACGCGCTGGGCTCGCCAGCCATCACAGCTAGCACATGGCTGGGAGCATGCACTGGGATGAGAAGACAGATGTGTATCTCAGGCCTGATTAGAAGCTGTGGCTGGCAAAACAGGGAGTGATTTAATGAAGTTTTGATACAGCTCATCAGATACTGAAATGAGAAGATGCAATATTAATTTAGAAACGCATTATCATTTCAATTGTCGTAATTCTGAAGAGTATTAATAACAGGGAAGCTTGTGGCAGTTTGGAGAGATGATGTATTATTCTAAAGGCAAAAAGATTCTTCAGAATTATGTTTTATTTGACACCTAAACATCCCGCATACTCCTATTATCACTGTGTAATCAATTTTTTTGCTGTGTCTTCCATGCTTACAAAGCAATCACTGGAGGCATTTCACAGGCTGCACTGGAGGCTTCTGAAGTGGGGTAGTCAGGACAAGCTTAAAACACTAGGCTGACAACTCTTATCTTTTAATCCTCCATCCTTCCATGGATTTAAATGACTTGAAATTCTCTGTGACAGCAGGACCTCCTTATGCTGTCACAAGCAAGAGAGAGATGCAAATGTCACCTAGACCTTGTCTGGTGTCAGATGGTGACACGTGCCATGCTGGTGCTGCCCACCCGGCTCTGTGGCTGCCAGGGTCCGTGCAGAGGCTGGGCAGCTCGGGCAGGGGGTGGCACCTGCCCTGCTGGAGCAGCAGGGGAACCTTCTGGAAATGCTGCCGTGCCCTGAACTGTGCACTGTGTGGCTGAGGCATGGACACCCCATCTCAGTGGCTCCCAGGCTGTAATCCTGCTCTTGGATGCTCAGATCCGATGTGATGTGAGTCCATCGGCGTCACCTCTTCCTTCTGCCCACCCCAGAGCAGCAGCCTGGGAAGGAGATGGGGGGATGGCCATGTGCTCTGGGGATGTAGCAAGGTGTGTGCACCCTGCCAGTGCCCTGGGGCTGTACCACAGCCTGTTTGCACCCTGCCAGTGCCCTGGGGCTGTACCACAGCCTGTTTGCACCCTGCCAGTGCCCCGGGGCTGTCCCACAGCCTGTTGGCGCCCTGCCACCGCCCCGGCCCCGT
>JANHOA010024346.1:0-18828 GCA_027559835.1 Ispidina lecontei | reverse complement strand
GGTTCTGGCTGCCCTTCTTCCCTAGCACCCAGTCTGCCCCTCCCCTGGAGCAGCCCAATCCATCCCCTCTTCTTCTGGCACTAACCACCTGTGAGCAGAGCCCAGCACCAGCTGTGGCTCCTCCAGCCCTGCACAGTCCCAGTCCTGACTTGGGCACATCCCAGCTGCTGGGGGTTCCCCGGAGCTGCCCCCTGGGGCCGTGGTGCAGGTGGGCACAGAGCCACGCTGCCAGTGGGTGGGATAATGATGCTTTCTGATAGGGGTGCACCCCAATTGCACACAGGTTTATTTCTGGGGGGGAAGCAGTTATTTTTGGTATTGATTTTCCTGCTTTGCTCACTGAAATAGAGCCAATCCATAGAGGTCTTACAGGGAGGGTTACCTGTCCTGGCTCCCGAGATGTCTGACCCCGTGTGTTTTTTCTGCACACGAGGTCCAGTCACCTGTTCTCCTTGGCTGTTACAGGCCTGTTGCTTGGGCTGCTGGGTGTCGTGCTGGGCTCTTGCAACATTAATCAAGGTGTTTTCTCTTGTATCCTGGGCCTTACAAGCATGGTTTTAAACAGTAGATGAATCTAAATTAATCAATGTATTAATTACCAAAAATGACTTAGCCTTGGAGGCTGAAGTAGGAATATGCGAGGGAGAAACCTAAATGCCAAAATTAAAATCCCAATTAATTTTTACAAATAATGGATAATTACAGGGCTTTTTTCTTTTTTTATGTTCATATTAAATTGTAAGGAATTATTAGATATTTAACTGACATTTATCCAGATAGCCCACAGCAAGTTAGGTAGCAGTTACATGCTGTAATAAATGTCAGCATTTAAAAATTAATTGCTGTGCTATCTAACTTGCTGTGGGCTGCCTCGTTAAATATTAATGGGATGTCTAAAAATATGTTATGAGCTGAAAGGATTATTTGGATACGGGATGGCAGAGTGGGGAGGCCCAGCAGGGAAAGCCGTGGCTGAGCATCAGCAGCTCCCAGGGACCACTCCCTGGCACCAGGGGACGTGTACCCAGCAGGACCACGTGTGGAGGGGCCACCCTGGGGCTGGGCAGCCCCTGCTCTGCTGCCAGAGCATCCCACAGCTGCCCTGAGAGCGTGCTGAAGGGAGCCAGTCCTTGCACAGATCTGCCAGCTGTTCTCCAAGTTGGTTTTCTGCCCTGGAGACAGGAGTGGGGGAGCCTGGAGCACTGCCTGCATCCGACCACAGCCCGGCCCAGGCTCTGCAGACACACTGCTTTTGGTGCGTGCAGACTGGGATTCTGGGCAAGGAAAAACCAAATAATTAGAAGCTAGGACCTGTTCTGTCTGTTGTACCCTCTTCAGGGGCTTTGGCAGACAACTGACCACAGTTTGTCTCCCCAGACACTGCGCCCCATCTCTGGGGTGTAGCTGCCCTCACAGTGGGGCTGGGGAGGAGGTGGTTTAGTCATGACCCTGGTCAGTCCCTTCCATGTGGAGATAATACATGGTGGGGAAGGGTACAGAGTGAGGGAGTCCTGCCCAGAGGAGTGCTGGTATTGTTCTTTATTTTGAGGTATTATTGTTTATTTTAAGTGCTTTGCAGAGCACCCGTGAGCTGTGCTGGGGGTTCAACACTGCAGCTCGGTGCTGCACTGGTAGGGAAAAGTCTTTTTCAGCTCAGTGATACCAACTGAAGGGATATTTTTGTTCTAACTCAATCTCCCCCTATGAATAATGCATGCTGCTCTCCCAGAAACACGGGGTAATCGGAAATACACTGTGTCCATGACAAACACACTACACATTACTGTAATAGAGCTTAAAGACCATTCCCGTTGACTCTTACTATTTAAAGCTAAGAAATGTGCAATGTGTTTTCCCAGTCAGGCACCACTTTAACTCTAATGCTTTGCTATTCCCCATCCACTAATAGCGTTTGGAGCCAGCTCTGCCTTTGCACACAGGGGGAAGGATGCACGTTCCAGCTGTGGGATGGCTTGTTCCTGTGGCTGCAGTGTCTGGAGCAACAAGCACAGATGCCTTGCGGGCGTTCCCTGGCGAGCTCCTCCACAAACACTCATTGACATTAGTTCTGCAGCCAAGGAAACCCCTGTCCCCCCAGTCCCCTGCTCAGCCAGGGGGTGATGTGAGGATCTCTCCCCAGATGTGGCCCTGCACGTGGGCTGCTCAGCCGGGCAGGGTGGGCTGATGAGCTGAGTCTTCTCTGCCTCTTTTGCATCTCGTTTTTGTGGCCTCAGACAAGCTCCACCACGGTGTGGATTTCTCGGTCGGCTGACGTGTGAAGCAGGTCTGTGTGGGTTTGAGAGGTGCCATCTCCGAGGCAGAAATGGTGGGTTTGCTGCAGAAGTGTTTGCATGAATCCTTTGCCTGCCTTGTGCAGGAGCAGCCTGCGTGTCGTCCTGCACAGTTTGTCCTTTCCAGGCTCCATCTGTTCCCAGATGCTCTGAAATACCCATATGAGGTAGAATCTCCTCTGTAAATGCTGAGCCTGGTGTGATGTTTCTCTAGCAGGTGACTTCTCGATTCAACAGAAAATAAGAGAATTGATTTTTAAGATGCTTTGGAGGACTTCCCACCCTCTTTCCCTAAGCAGGCCAAGGAATGCGATTTCATTCATCTTGTACTTGCTTCAAAGCACCATTTACCACTGAAGGATTGAGCAAATATAATTTAAGGTTCCACTGTGCATGTGACAGATTTAATTAGTACACGGGAGCTCAAAGTTGTTCAGAAAGTATTTGTTTGCATAAAAATAGGCTATGTCTGCAGTTTAAACTGGAATAAAGTACTGCAGTTATGAAGAATTTAATGAGTTGTTGCGTAATGTACTTTATAAACACCATCCTAGATGGGAAATTGTATTAGGAAATAAAAACTAGGTTAGTAAACCCAACCAAATCCAGCCTTCCGTGTCCCCTTGCTTCCAGCAGCTGCAGGGCCTCGCTAGTGCCCTCCAGTTAATTGGAATGGGAATCGTGTGGGCAGCAGCTGTCCCTGAGCTGGACTGGAAATCCCTCACTCCTCTGGAAATCCCTCACACTCCTCACCTGGCTGTTGGCTGGAGCATCACCCCGGGCAGCTGTGGGTCCACCCATTTCATCCTGCTGCAGCTTACATCGTAGGGAATGTGTCCCTGACTGTTGCAGTTATTTGCCAGGAGGAGACCAGGGCACTGTGTTCAGCCCTGCCCGGCAGCCCCAGCTGGGAGGGCAGTTCCAGAGCTGCTGGAGCTGTGGCAGCTACGGGAGGAAGGGCTGTGAAAACAAAGAGTGTATTAATTCACTTCTTCATGGGCAGGCTCATCCTTTCCTACTTGGGAACTTCAGTTGTTACCTAGTACCTCTGGAGGTCACTCTAACAAAGACAAAAATGCAGATGCTGGAAATTGGTTTAAGGTTTTTATTTGGCTGTTTGCTCTCTAAATGATTTTCTGCATTACAGCACATGCATGTGTGGAATCTGATCAATTCCTACAGGTGTTTTGTTTTCTGCATGGGAAGTTCTTGATCCTGCAGGAGCTTGATCCTTCAGTGCATTGTCCTGATTAACTACGGCAGCTCTCACCCCCTGTGGCTGCCCAGTTAGGAGATTTCCCCACTGCTCAGCAATGAAAGGTGTAACCTGGCATTTCCCAGCTGCTCTGAAGGATGTGGAACCCCCAAAGCTCTGGTCTGTCCTTGGAGAGGGAGGGGCTTTTTTATAATTGTCTCATGCTTTTTATGCTGACACCAGACCTGCAGCTTGGGTTTCCTAAAGACATAGTTTTAATTGGGAAAAGTCTTAAGGCAGTTTAACTCGAGGCAGCACCTCACCACACCTCCAGTGCCAGCTCACCACACCTCCAGTGCCACCTCCACACCTCCAGCACGTAGCCTTGGCCACTAAGTACCAACAGGTCCTTTTTCACAGAGCAGGGAGGTGCTGACAAACTGCAGTGCAATTTAACAGCTGCTAATTGTCTTTTAGCAGTATGCAGTAAACCAAGAAGGGGCTGTTTCTTCAGCATTTAGTCTCCAACATTTCTTTATGCTCAGAGGGGTCTGAAGGAGCCACCCCGTGCACATTGACCAGATGTCAACACTGTTCTTCAGAACAGACTCAAACCTGCATTTTATTGACACTGCTCCTGGAGCTTTGGCATCACTGTCTTTTGAAAGCTGCCCTTTTACCCTCAGTGGGCTGCAGCAGAACAGCAGATGATCCCCATTCAGCACTCCTGGAAACACGTTGCTCCACGCAGAGCTGATTGTCCAAGGCCTGCATATTGATTCTCACTGATAGATGTGCACCTTCTGTTTGGATTCTCTGCTGTCTAATGAGGCGTGGGCTCTGACTTGCAGCCTGGAGCTTTCAGAGTTCCCTCCCGACTCTGTCCTCCTTCAAAAGGTATTATTTCTCCTGGAAAGCCCCAGAATAAGGATTTTTCATTCTATTGATATGCAGCATGACCTTCAACTCTAAACACCCTAAAATGAAGTTTGTCTGGACTTTCCAGTTGATGTAACTAGACTGCAGCACAAAGCCTGAAGGCTCCTCATGCTCTGAAGCTTGTGCTCTCCGGTTGTAGATCACCTGGAAAGTACAATGCCTGCTCCCTGGTATGTCAGGATATAGACACTATTTTTGTTTGATGGCTCAGCTTGACTTTTCAATGACTGAAATTTACATCCTGGGTTTTCAATCACGTAAGTTAGTTCTTAGCAGAACTTCAGATGGCTTTGATCTCTGCCCACAGGTTAACTGCTTTGAGGAGTCTCAAAATTGTTGGTATAGTTAAACAGACAACATTTTTCTTTTGATTAGACACCCAGGCTGGTGCAACTGTCTGCTTTTCAGAGTTATCTGAGCAGCTTTCTCAAGTGCTGGAAGTTTACCCTTGAATATGACAGGTATAAAACATGTTCTCTGTGTCTGCATCTCTCAGTCGAGTGATTGATCTGCTCCCTTCGTGTGAGCTCCAGTTTGTCACCCTGGCACTCGCAGCTGAGCTGTGTGCTCTGCAATGGGGGGTGGCCAAGGACGCTCCTGGGCTGGGGCAGTCACCACGGGAAACCTCATTTGCAAATCCATGAATTTGGCTGGTGTGCCAATAAGCACAGAGTGTCCATAACAGAAATTGTTTTCCAGGACAACAAGCAAAGGAAATGCTCTTGCAGCCCAAGTCATCTTCAGCATCTTCTCTTCAGTCAGTGTTATCTCTTCAGAGGTTAAAAACCTCTGCTTGTATTACGTCAATAAATCAGGAAGGACATGCAGCAAATACAGGACCAATGTGGTGTAATTACAGGAGCTGTTGTGTGTTTTTTCCTTGAATTAATTTTAAAAAATGAATGCAGAAATGATGAAGATTCATTGCAGGAGTGGGACACAGCATGGCCTGTGCATTCATTTTGTTTGGGACAGTGCTAATGTCTGATGAAAGCAGGAGGAGAGCAAGGCTCTGTCAATTAGTCCCATCAGTGCTAAGTGAACTGCTGCCAGCAGCTCTCCTGGCAGAATCACCATGGGCAGGAGGTGATGCTGGGAGAGACCCTCCTGCTGCTGCCTCCTGCGGTGTTTTCTGGGTGCTCTGGGAAGTGCTCTGGTGCAGGGTCAAGCAGGGTGCCCCCCTGGGGCTGAGCGGGCAGCGTGGGGGGCTCTGGGCTGGCTGAGCTGAGCAGCAGAGTCCACAGCTGGCTTTGCCAGTCCAGCAGTGCCCCCGTGGCACCCAACCAGACACCTTGTCTGCAGGTTTTCTGTCAGCTCTGTCTCTTGCTCGTTCCCCTAGATGCTGCTGTGAGCTCTGGTGCCTGGTTAGTGACCTCACCTACTGAACTCCAGGGCTTGAGCAGCCCCCAGAGCCTCCTTTAGGAGCCAGGGTTCAGGGTGACCAGCTTGTGTGCAGACTGGCTGCCTTGGTCTGCCTCGTAGTCAGCACCTGCTAGAAAGGTGAAAACCCACCTCAGTAAGAGTGAAACCATGGTCTGAACACCTGCAAAGTTAAGAAACAGCCAATAGCAGTTAAATTGGAACAGGAGGGTGTTTTACTGTGGCTTTTGAAAATGATTTGTTTGGGAAGGACTGTTTAGAGAGAAACAAAACCTATGGTGTGGGAATGGAAACAGTTTGTACCCAGGCTCCTGTGACCCAGAGCGGGCAGGGGCAGCGTGTCCTCCCCACAGTCCCACCCTGCAGGGCTGTGACATTACTCAGGGCTGGTGCCACAGCAGCAGGTGGCATCCAGGTGGCACTGAGCTGCCGGGAGCTGCCAGGTGAGGGTGGGGAAAAATGATATATTGGAAGCTTGAGTGGCAGCTGTCCGAGGTGCAACGGAGACCAAGCTCTGCTTAATTTGCCTCAAGAGATGAGAAATTCCTTGGTGACATTTAGTTCTATCTCCAAAGGTGGTAGGGGTTAGGTTTGCTGGAGACCACTTCTCTGAAGTGCCACAGAATAAGTATTCAATTTTCTTTTCTCCCGAGAGACTCCGGGCATCTTGTTGAAATACCAAGGAGAGGGAAGTAGAAAGACATAAAAAGGTCGTTAGAAATGTTTAAGAAAGTGGCATTCAGCAGGGGCAGAGGCCTGGGGTCAGATGCAGTGCTGGCCTCTGCACTAATCGTGGTGTGTAAATACCACCAGCAGTGTTCGGGGGTATTTTGTTTAGAGGATCTCTTGGGGAAATGTTGCAATTCTCATTTGTCAGCAAACTTCCCCGGGGGCTGTTTGCTGCTTACACCCCAGGGTGCAGCAGGTCCTCTGGCACTGCCAGGCTGCTGGAGGAGACGGTTCTGTGAAGTGGACAGAGCTGCACACGCTGGTGGGTGGCATCTCCCAGTGCCCCTGGGGCCAACCCCTGGAGAGAGAATTGTGTTCCCAGAAACACAGGAGCAGAGGGGACACCCTGACAGGCTGGGGAAGGTGCTGAGGTGCAGATCTGTGTCCCGAGGGGCTGGGGAAGGTGCTGAGGTGCAGATCTGTGTCCCGAGGGGCCATCCTCACTCCCAGCCCCATGGCTCCTGGAGTGGGGGCTCCAAGCTCTGTGGGGGCTCCCCCTCTGCTCCCGACCTCCTCCTGGACAGCAGAAGGCTGGAGCTGCTGTAGTGGAGATGTGGGTGTTCAGGGTTTGTTTGTTTGCTCCAGACTGACCTTCCTGCTGAACCAGCGGGTGGGTGGCTCTTTGGGAAGAGCCAACATTAAAATAAACTTAATTTTCTTTCTCAAATTACTACTTGAGTGCAAACACCCCCACAATCTACCCCCAAATCAAGGCTCTGTGTCAAGGGAGGAACGTTCCTGTGTGGGATTATTCCCTGGAGCTGCCGTGTGGCTGGCTGAGAGGAAAGCTTGTTAAGAGGATTTTCCCCGTGCTCCTCCAGCTCCCCTCGCTGCCCCGTTTGATGCGGGCAGATCTGGCACAGAGACAAACGCACCCTCGGTGCTTAGCAAGTGCCAGTGTCTGCTGGAATAATGAATTGCATTCCTGCCACGGAGCTTGTTTCACCTTGTGATGTGCATGTTTAATTATTTGACAGGCTTTGATAGAAAGGACGACATTTCAGTGTCTGTGTATTCATAGCATATGGTTCAATGAGCTGATCTTCCCGTATTCATGCCTCCTAAATGGCTTTGAATGCACATCTAACGAGGGGCTGCCTTGCGATAGGGTAGGTAGAGCAAAAGGAGAATGCTTCAATTGGCATCTAAAAGGCATCAGTTTCTGTACGGGATGACAGTGTGAAAGTGCCTCTTAGAATAATCCATGGAAAATGCAGGAGATGAGTTAAATGTGAACCCAGGAGGAAGGTCTTGAAGATTGTGCTCGCAGCAAAAATCTGATCAATGGAGAACAGAGAGCGAAACAATGGCAGAGCCACCAGCTAAGTAGGTCACCAGTTAACAAGACAGGGACTGGAGCAGAGAGGAGAATTTAATCTTTAAACACCAAATCCTGAGTTTGCTCGGAATCAGCCGTCTGTATAAATTTAGCAGCTGGCCAAATAAGATTAAAATATTTTTATTTTGTTCTCTTGTTTGCAGCTTTTATTCTATTCACTTAGCCAATGCCTTAGCAACTTTTAATGCAGAGGTGCTGGCGATGCAGCGTGGACAGCAGTGCAGCTGCCCAGCCAGCCTGCCTGTGTCTGCAGCACAGCTGCCTGCAGTGGAGGTGAGCTCTGTGTGTCCCACAAAACGTGTGTGAAAAGCAGAATATAGAAACCCACTGATGTATGTGGCTGTGCTGTCAGCTTAATTGGAGTATCCCTTACACAGATGGAGGGGTGCTCAGAGGATGAGGAGGTGGCACAATCCAGGTCAGTGCCTCCCTGACACGCGTGCTCTGCGAGCAGCCAGGGTCTGGACACCCTGCTCTTTCTCTGGGAGCAGCTCTGCTTTCACCTGAACCCCAGTTAATATCCTTCTGGGGCTGTAATTAGTATTTTATCTCACTGATTAATGGAGAGAGATCTGTAAGACGTATCATAAAGTCATTTAGCAATAAGCCACTGTGTAATAAGTGTCTTTGTCATATTTTTAATACTGACACAAAGAACTTACTCTTCCTTCTCGGATGCCAAGGCTGGATTCATGCTAATGTGGGGGAAATTAATTGCAGTCAGTCCAGCCAGTCTGCACTCTGGTGGTCCCTGAGCTGGCTGCAGCTGAGGGTCAGTCGGGGAGGTGTTTAATGCCAGAGCTGAACCCCCAGTGAGCTGTCAGCCCCACTGCTCTCTCGGCTGTGCTAGTGCAAAAACACCCGCTGACTTTCCTGCCTGGGACTCTCCACAGGGAGAATCTTGCCTGTGGTATTGTTTTGAGCTGTATGTGCCAGGTGGCCAAGGGTCTGAAGCAGCCCCTCAGCCAGGAGACCGGGCAGCAGGAGTAGGAGCAGCCAGGGAAGGGCCTTGCTGCCACCCAACCCAGAGAGCAGCTGCTGGGTGCCCCCTGCCCCTGCACTGAGTGGGAGATGCTCTTCTTCTGGCCTTCTGAATGTCTGGTGATTTTCCTGGTCCTGAGCCGGGCTGCACCAGCCCCTCTTAACCAGAAGATGCCCATGTGTAGCTGAGCACTGATTTAATCTGAACAGCTCTTTGGGTTGCTGAGTTCTAAATTACAGCTGGTACTGAGGTGAAGTTCTTGTGCTTGGCTGTCTGCATTATCCAGACCAGCTTGTTCTTGTGAGGCTTTTAAAAGCATCCTGGAGATGAGCACCAATTCTAGACGGTGAAAGGTTATTTAACCAGTAATAAAATGTTGTGTTGGAAAAACCAAACATCTGAAGAGAGATTTGAACCCTCACCAAGCTTTGGTAGCTGCTGGCAAAGGAGAGTTGCCTGGAGCAGGGAAGGGAATCTTTCAGACGGGAGTGGAGTTATTTTTGTGGAACATTTCAAACAGTTTTGTGTACAAACAGCTTCCCATTTGCACCTTTCCAGTGAAAGCCTGTCCTGCACTGGCCAGTCCACGGTGGCAGTGCCAGCTCTCTGGAGCACCAGGCTGCCTCCAGGGCAGCTCTCCTGAGCCTGGCTGGGTGCTGCCTGGCCGCTGGGGGACCACGCTGTGTCTGCATCCCCTCCTGCCAGGATGTGCTCCTGGGCGTTGGTTTAAAATAGTGACTGTGTGTGTGTTTTAGAGATGGTGTGAGTTTGGGATTAATGAAGAATGTGAGTTCCAGGCTGCTTTAGATGCCAGCTCTTATTAATATTTATAAAAAAGATTGCATATTAATACATTCTTAACATATAAGATATGGTACCATCTGATTTAATAGATGTATTGCTTTTGGAACACCCTTGTGACTGTGAGGATGTTCTCCTCTGTCCTTAGAGTTGCAAGAGTAATTGTTTGGATTTATCCTCCCAGTGTTTATACAAGTTGGGGTTGGGTTTTTTTAATCTTTTTTAATTACCTTGCCATCCTATCGATAGAAGGCTGTGGGTGATGCAGCTTCAGCTGCAAGGAAGTGAGATGCCTTTTCATGAAAGAAAAAGAAGCTTCTATTTATTTAGTCCTTTGGAAAGCATCTGTTTTAAAAATAGAGTAACTAGGGTCTGCAGCTCTTTGTCACCCTTTCCCCGTGTGTTTGAACTGGTGTTTGGCTCAGCTCCATTAGTCTCCTTCCCCTGCAGTAATTGGGATGCCATATTTTTTTTGAAATCTTTTTAGCATTCCTCATTTCCAAGTTAATTTGCTTTCAGAACAAGCCAATTAGAGGTGAATCACTCTCTATATGTGCAATTCTGCACTAATTGCTTTATTTGATCATTTTATATTTATAAGGTGAATGCCTTATTTTCTTTAGAGGGGAGCTATCATTGCCTCCCACCTCTGGCATCTCAAGGTCTCTGCTTTGTGGCTGGCTGTTAGCAATGAAGAACACGCTCCTGCTCTGTCTGCAGTTGCCCAGCACTGGCAGGCAGGGGAGGAGGCTGTGGGAAGGGCTCAGCAGACCAGCTGCAGTGAGCTGTGCTCGTCCTCAGACATCAGATCCTGCTGTGCTGCCTGCTGGTGAAGCCCTGGCCCAGGAGAGGACAGAGATGCTCAGTTTTGTTACACGAGTTCAGGGCTAGTTCTGAATTGATCCACAGTGGTCACAAAATAAAAATAACCTTAAAATGTGTGACGGTTGGCATGTGCTGCAAGAGGGAGTGAGGCGAGCAGGGCTGGCTCAGTCAGCCTCCCAGGGTGACAGCTCGGAGTGCTCACAGCGTGCTCCCAGGATGAGTTAATCCTCAGCACTTCTCACCCACAAATTAACAGTGTTTGCAGTCATGGTGTTTATCAGCCCCACTCATCTCAGTCCCCCCACTCCTGCTTCTGTCTGTGGGGGATCGTTCTGGCCATGCCCCCCCACAGCTTCCCTCTGGTGCTGTCCTGCAAGGACAAGCAGTGTGCTTTCAGTCCTGGCCTAGGGAGGGAGCAAATCTAACCGAAAGCTTTGAGCAGCAGGGTTAAAAGCGAAGCAGGGGGTGGGTGAAAGGTAAGAGTCAGATGATGGTGGCAGGCTGCATTCCTGTGGCATTAGAAAAATACCTATTTCCTCAAAAAATAATGCAGTAAAAGGTGATCCCTTGTCTTGAAGCCTGCAGCAAACTTTCATGGGAGAGAAAGTTGTGTTCTTTAAAATTAAATGAATAATCAGTACTTAAGTAAATTTTCTGGTGGTATTTACAACATTGACACTTGAACTTCTGGTTTGTTTATAACTTCAGGGGTACCGTAGCCAAATTAGTAATATAAAAATTGCTGTCTTGTAAGATTTCAAAGATGCAGGCAGCACTACCCTTCTCCAGCAGAATCCCATCTAACCAGCCAGCAACAAGAAAAGAAACTGGCACAAATGCAGTTAATTCTGGCTGGAAACAAGATGGAGAAACACCATCACCTGAGTGGATGGTGATTTCCACTGAGTGACTGTAATCTCGTCGCTCTCCT
The DNA here is from genome assembly GCA_027559835.1 of Ispidina lecontei. NCBI lineage: Eukaryota > Metazoa > Chordata > Aves > Coraciiformes > Alcedinidae > Ispidina > Ispidina lecontei. Next base: position 7,416 of record JANHOA010024346.1, on the reverse strand, counting down.
TTATTCCCTCCCTAAGATCACTGTTCTCTGGGGGTCTCAGCTATGTTAGAGAGCAGCACTGGGCTCCTGCAGTCCCCTTTGGGAAGCTGGGGAGCTCTGGTGTGAGCAGAAGGTGCTGATCTCCCGTGGTCGTGGTGCTGGCCGGGTGTGTGTCAGATGGTGCTCGTTCCAGTGTGCATTTCCCTGGCAATCATCGCCGCGGGCACCGGGGGCTCCTGGATGCTCGCAGGCCATGAAGTATTGAAATGTGCTTCCTTACCTCCAGCTGTGTTTCAAATAAGAAGCTTTTGTGAGTAATTTCCAAACCCACTGGACCAAAGAGCCCAACGGTGACACCCCTGAGCCTGCAGAACTGCAAAGGCTTGAGAAAGGCTGGGGCATCTTCTGTTCTTTTGTCCCTGCTCCACAGAGCAGCATCTTCACCTGGGGAGGCTGGTCCAGAGCCCCTCTGCAGGGCATCAGCCCCTGCCCTGCTTGGCACGGGAAACTCCGTGTGGGCACCAGCTGAGCCAGGGAGAGGGGTGAGGAGCCGGCTCAGTCCTGTCCTGCAGGACAAGCAGAACCTTCCTCCTCTGGGGCCAGGACCTCGGGGTGCTTCTGCCAGCCTGGGGCAAGTGTCTTGGGGTCAGAGGGGCAGCTGCTGCCCAGTACAGCCCCTGTGCTCTGGCTGGCCTGTGGCCCAGCTCCACGCCTGGTCTCTTCCTCTGCCCTCCCTTGTGGCCACCAAAATCAAGTGCAGGGGAGCAGGAGGGTGGGTGGGCATTGCTGCTGGCTCCTGCCTGGCACTGCAGATGGGTGTCACTGTCCTGCCTTCGTCACACAGGGCAGCTTTGTCCCGGATAGTCCTCACTGGTGCTGGGACAGTGCAAGGCCTGACACTGATGAAGAGCATGTGCTGAGGTGTAGGACAAATTGCTGTGCTAGGAGCTTGTAACAGAGGGAAAATAAACCACATGCCACCTGGAAGGCACAGGCAGGGCAGGTGCCCTGGCAGCTGCAGGATGAGACCTTGTGGGTGCTGCTCCCGGGGCTGCCCTGGGCCCCCACAACAGCTCCTGCATCCAGCAGGCTATAAAAATCCATGATGGGGAATATCTGTAAGAGCATCAATCTTCATGAGCGAGGAGGGGATGGAGTAAGGGAGTCACAAGTGAGTTATCCTGCCACTCCTGACAAATGAAGATGAATTGTGTGACACTGGCTATTTATTTATACCCTTTACTGGGTATGCATGTGGGGCTGGGCAGGAGAAGCTGCACCCTGTCCATCTGTGACCCCGAGCTGCAGAGGGCTGCTGTGGGCTGAGGGTGGGGTGGTTATTGCTGTGTAGGGTCAAACCAGTCAGTGATGTCTCCACAGGAGACTCGTTAGGGGAGAGGGAGGGCAGGGGCTGGACACAGCCCTGTGGCTGCAGGGAGGCTCTCCCTGCTGCTGGCCAGCGGGCAGTGCCAGCTCCCTGCCCTCCTGGAGCATGGAGCACAGCTCTCACGGGAAGGGCCAGACATCCCTTCTGCAAGAAAACCTAAGCAATGGGTGTGAAAAACAAGCAGTGGGTGGGAGAGGAACCTTTTGACCGGTAACTTGTGTGTGTCAGGAGGGGGTTTCTGAACCCAGCACAAGGATGGGCTTGTGCTGGGCACAGGCTCTGGGAGGTGCCAGTGCTGCCCCAGCCTGTGGGCAGGGAGGCCAGGCAGAGCTTTAATTATTCCACCAAAAGTCACCTGTCCATCACATGAGATGAGAGTGAGCAGTAATAACCCTTGGTGAGCTTGCTGCTGAAATAATGAAGTCGTGTTTGTGTGGATGGGAAGCAATGGGCAGATGCTTCCCATGGAAACTTGTGTCCTCTCTAAAATGTAATGAAAATATTTCCCCCTGATTCTCCTTAGTCTGTTTGTCACTCAGGTATGTCTGTGATCTTGTGGAGTGTCATAAAATTCTCAGCTTCCTTGGTCAAGCAAATCACAAAACTTAGAGCCAATCTCACTGCCGGTGAAGAAATGGAAATAAAACAGAAATGAAGTTATTAAAACTCCCACATAATAGCAGTGGAGAACAAATGGGTGTAAACAGGCCAGAAGCAATTGTAAAAGAAGAAAGAGGAAGGAAAATCAGCCTGTCAGAAGAGACAGAGCCTGAAATAAGAAATGCAGGGGAAGAGAAAAAGGTTCAGCAATTATCAAGTGTATTTACACTTTATAGACTATACGTCAGGATTATATGGCAGCTCTGAAAGGCATCAGAGGAGACTTTCTGTATCTGCTGATTTCTGGGCTGGATCTTTTTGTTTTCCTGAAGCCCACAGGCCTGGGAAGGCTGCAATCTGTGGTGCTGAGGGATGTGTGCTGCTGGAGTCAGGCACGGAGGGCAGGGCAGGGTGGAGATGCAGTGCTGGCGGGACACACCAGGCACGTGCATTATGCATCTCTACAGATGCAGATTTATGTCCAAATTAACCCTCAGCTCAGCGAGTCCCTCTAATCCTTTTACAAAGGCATGAGCTGCTAATCCGAGAGCTGCCTGGATGAGTCCCACGTTCCAAATGATGGAGTGTTATTTGCAGTGAGGGCAGGTCACACTGGGGGTGACTTCTGCTGCTCTGGAGAGGCTTCCCGGGAGAGGGCTGGTAGGAAATCTGCCTTCCGAGTTGCTGCCTAAAATAGCAGGCTGTGGCAACTGAGATCCTGTGTCCTTGGGTGGGTTACAGATGGCCTCTGCTGGAGCAGCCAGGAGCTGCTGTGCTAATGGTCTGCCCCTGGGGACCCGAGGGACGGAGCTGAGTGGTCGGGGAGGGCTGGAGGTGGCCGGGCTGGGCTGGAGCTCTCTTCCACCTCCGTGCTGATAAACTGCTGTTGCTGAATTGTGCTGGGCCTAAGACAAGCCTCACGCCAGTCAGGTATGAAATCCATTACTGCCTGTCACACGGCTGGGCTAATGGAAGGAAATCCTGTTTTCTCCATTAGATTTTGGTTGGATCCCTTTATCTGCCCATGACATCTCCCGTAGCTCCTCATGATGGAAGCAGAGTGATGCAGAATGACAAGGAGTCAGAGACAGTGACACAGACTGGGAGCTGAGAGCCTGGAGAGCCCCTGCTCGGCCCCGTGAAGGAATGTGAAGTCTGAGTTCGTTTAAAGACTTGTTTTGTGCCGTGACTGAGCCCGTGAGCTTGTTTCCTTAAAACAAAAGTGATTTTTGTTTTGCAATGAGTTCAGCCTGTGAGTGTCGTGACAAAAACTGTTTGCTGAGCTTAGTGCAGTGGCTTCCTCAGCCCCTCTGTCTCTGTGAAAAGCACAGGCAGGGCCGCCTTAGCATTTGCTATTGTTTTATTAATTTAATCTCAGTGTTCCTGCAGCAATCCTTCCTCTCAGAAACAGGGATTTGTGATCCAAGCCAGCCAGCCAAAAACCAAAACCAGTTTGCAAACAACCTGATAGAAACATGAATGAGCAAAAGCACAGCACAGGTCCCTGCTGCCTGCACGTGTCTGCTCTCCTACAGCCTGCCGTGCAGAGTGGGCACCCCTGGGTGCTGGGGCAGGGCACCCACGGTCAGCGGGTGCTGGGTGGCTGAGCTGCACTGTGGAGCTGTGCATCCCTGCAGGGAGCTGCTGACCCGTGGTCACGGGCACTTGCTGTGGGGTGCAGGGAGCTGCCCCAGGGACACCCTGGTGCCCGAGCATTCGGGAAGGGTCCCAGCTCAGCGGGGTCACCACCCAGCCCAGCCTCTGCCGCTGCCAGCAGCAGCCCTGCAGGGAAGCTCCGTGGGCAGCACTCACCCCGCCAGCAGGGGAAGGAGCCCTGCTGCCCACCTACCACACGTGCTGCCTCTCCTGCAGTCCTCTCTCTCGGAATTGAGGATTTTTGCTAATGTTTCCAGATGGGGACTTTAAAGTTTTAGTTATTTATTATTTAATATTCCACGGACACGTGAGCTGACACCAGGCAGTATCATTTTCCTCCTGCTCCTGTGTGCAGTCACTGGATTGGTATTAATTTCCTGCACCAGTGCCCATGGACTGGGAGATGGTTTCTGCCACCCATGAAGTCAATGGTGCTGTTCTTGAGTTCAGGTAATTAAAATGGTCAGACCCCAGCTGGGCACAGGGAAGTGCATTTTCTCATGTATGTTCTCGGTGTAATGCAGCAAAAAGATGTGGGACCGTGGATTGATGGAGAGTGCTGGAGAAGACCTTTAAATGCCATCACCCTTCTGGTCTGTGTGCGTGGGAGAGGGGCAGAGCAGAGCCCCAGAGCAGGTGTCAGAAGCAGAAGCAGAGCAGAGAGGGCAGAAGGGCCCGTGCATGCCTCTCTGAGCAGAGGGGCTGCAGGGAGCTGCTCTGACTGCTGAGGAGTGCTGGAATTGAAGAGAAATAAAGCAGAGTGTCCCCGGGCAGTGGAGCAGTCAGCAGGGCTCGGGCCCTGTCTCCTGCTGCTCTTCAGCCTGCCTTTCTGGCTGCTTGCTAATCCCCAGGGGACAAACACGAGTTCATGAGTTCTCTGCCTGCAGCCAGCACCCCTCTGCTCGGACTGTCAGGGCTGTAACCAGCCCAGTGCTCCCTCCTGCTGCAGATATTAATTTTTTGTTTATAGAAAAATCCATAAGGTTTGAGTTATCAAAAGCTGTGTGCACTAGTGGGAAAGACACAAAATCAATGCTGAAATATTGCCTTATTTAATGGCTGCTGTAAATAGCTCTGTTAGAATGCTTTAGTAGAGGTAAATTATGAAAGCTCAAGAGAGGGGTCAGTTGAATGTTTGCAGCCCCCACCCCAGCAAGTCCATCCAGCTCACCCTGCTCTGGGACCAGCTGCAGGGTCCTTTGTTCATGGTTCATCTCCATTCACACTTGCTGTTTTTCTAAGGCATGTGTTCAGAAACACACTGAGGCTTTTAAATACCTGTCATTTTAAATGGTTTATTTCTGCCCCTGAGTGTAATTCTCTCCAGTAGCTCTCTCTAGAATCTCTTCAGGTGATGTGGAAGGCACAGGCATTTCCCTGCCTTCCTGGAAAGCCCAGTCCAGGGATGGGGTTACTGTGGTAACCCAGCTGTGTTTCCACCAGCAACAGTCATCACCATGGATGAGAAAAAACAGCTTTCTGGGATGCCCTGCTCCAAAGTCACAGAGAATGAGGGAATCCTGCTTGGCACAGCTCCCTGCTGCTCAGCCCCGTCCTGTGCACAGACTGTGGTGTCTGAGGGGCTCACGGGAGCTGCTGAGAGATCCCTGGGGTGCTGCAGCCAGTCCCCCCATGCTGAGCTGGGGGGCAGAGCAGCCTGATGTTGGCTTAGCAGAGCTGGGGGTCTGTCCTGGTGCTGGGCATGGCTGCTGCCCCTGCTGCCCTGCTGCTCGTGCCTCTCTGCAAGTGTGCAGGGAGCTGGCCTTGAGGTGCTGTATGGAACCACCTCTCTGCTCAGCTCTCCTGAAAGAGCTGTTAACTCAACCTCAAAATGGTTTAGATCAGCATGACCAGTTCCTTTCACAGCTGAGTGTCCCTGGCTCTGAGCTGTAGGGCTCAGCTGGAGTTCATGCTGAGGGCCAGCAACAGGCAGTGCAGAAGCCTGTCCCTGGAGTCCTGTAGGTGTGTACCTGTGCTGGGAGCACCAGGGCTCCATCTGGATGCCCACAACTGGTTTTCATCACCAGATGCCTGGGAAGATCATTTCTCACTCAGCTGCCTGTCCCACCCACACCCCTTTGTGTTTGAGAGCAGTGGTGAGGGGGGTGGCTCAGGGCCCCTCTGCTCCCCCTGCCCTCTGTGACTGGGGCTCTGGAGCTGTCTGGTGAGGAGTCCAACAAGCCAGGTCCTCCTTTTCACCCAGAACAGAGCATGTCTCCTGGGCTGGAAACCAAGGGCCACGAGGTCCTCCTCATTCAGCCAGAGCCATGATGTATCTTGTGGTTCTGGGCCCAACTGCAATGTCAGGAAGGGCTCTGCAATGGATTACAACTGATATTTCATCACACACGTTACTCAGCTGAGGGACAAACGGGAGGAATCCAGGACAGTTCAGTGAAGAAAGCAAGCTGGCAGTTGAAAAATCACCCCCTGTTCACCCAGCTGCTCTGCACTCGCCCCGGCTGCTGCACGGAGCTGGTTTCAAACCCGCTGCCTCACGTCTCTGCTGTGACCCCACGGCACAGACTCAATGTTCATGAACACACTTATCTTCGGAATTGAAACTTCTGTCAAATCTGATTCTGGGAACCACTTGCAGAAAATTCATATGAGCCTCTAATTTTCATCCCCTTAGATCTCAAATACCATTTGTGAACTTCCTAACGCGCTGTTATTTGGGTTTTAAAAGCACTTCAGGATAAACAGTGCAGCATTATTTGGCAAGAGGCAGTTGTCCTCAGTGCTCTCCGAAGATTTTCTCTTTATCAACCCCCTTCCTCCCTGTTGCAGCTCCTGCAGGGCTGTTGACCTGTCCCCTTTGGGCCAAACGCTGGAAGAACAAGGTGTGCAAAATCCTGATGTCCCTGAGGGAGGTGGGAGCTCAGGGGTTGCCTTTGGGTGTTACTGATTCTTCTCAAGCCAAAGCCCTGCTGTTGAGCCCAAGGCAACTTTCAAGGGGTTGGGAAATACCGTGGATTTTGTGGAGTTTGACAGACTGTCCTGGAAATGTTCCAGGGAGGAAACAAAGGGGGAAACACAAAAGTTCCAGGATTGTGCAAGTGCAAAGAGTTGCACGGAAAGGGCTGCAGCACCAGTGAGGGGAGGGCAGAGCCTGAGCCAGGATGGAGCAGGAGGAACAGAGGAGGAAAAGAAAACAGTAAAAAGATTTATATCAGATCAGAGCTGCACAAGATATCCCAGCAAAGCAGGTGATTCCAAAATTTGGTGGAAAAAATGCAAGATTCAGACTGGAGGCTGCTCTCTGTGCTCTGATGTGTGGGCACCTGTGGCCTGGTCCATGCCAGCCTCTAAAAATTAATTAAAATACTTGTGAACCATTACATGAGAGCCTCCAGGAAGAGATTGCACCCAGAGGGCTGCGGAGGCATCCCACTGCAGCAAGGCTTGCAGGGCCAGGCTCAGGCAGTGTTGGGATAACCCCTGAGAGCCCAGGAGCGTTAGCCTTGGCTCGGGCTGTGCACAGAGCTGGGCCTCTGCTTTCTGTCTGGGGGGAACGGGATGGGTGGGTGGAAACCTCTCCCTGGGTTCTGCTGTCTCCTTCTGCTTTGTGTCCTGGCTTTGCTGGCTGGCAGCGCCGCGTGGGTGCCCGTGGGAGACAGGGCACCATCAGAGACAGGGTGTCTGTGAAGTAGGGCACCCATGGGGGACAGGGTGTCTGTGAGACAGGGTGTCTGTGAGACAGGGTGTCTGTGGGAGACAGGGCACCCATGGGGGTCAGGGTGTCTGTGAGACAGGGGGTCTGTGAGGCAGGGTGTCTGTGAGGCAGGGCACCC